>LOEQ01003395.1:166999-179767 GCA_001685075.1 Bramus lutescens
CTTCATCTGGTGATGGATGGAGATAGAGACAGAGACTCACATTGAAGCACTGGATTTTTTTTTATTTTAAATACCAATTCCAGTTCCCACTCCCTGCCCTCCTCCCATTCCCTCCACTTTCACCTACCACCCCACCCCTATCCACTTTTCAAAGAGAATAGGGAACATAGGTTTCAGAAAGGTCCAAGGCTATCCCTACTATATCTAGACTGAGCAAGGTATCCATTCACATCCGTTCTTCCAATTTTGTCAGGAGATCTTGTTTATTTTCCTTACCCATGGGGGATCTATATATGATTTTCTTTGGATTCACTCTGTTACTTAGCTTCTTTAGGGTTATAGACTAGGGCACTTTAAGTTTTTGAAGAAAGAAACTGAAGAAGACACCAGAAATTGGAAAGATCTTCCATTCTTTTGAACAGGTAGGATAAACACAATAGAAATTCAATCCTACCAAAAGCAGTTCAGTACAGATTAAATGCAATTCCCATCGGAATCCCAACACATTTCTTCATAGACCTTGAAAGAACAATACTCAACTTCACATGGAAAAGCAAAATACCCAGGATAGCCAAAACAATCTATAAAACAAAGGAACTTCAGGAAGCATCACCATCCCTGATATCAAGCTCTATTATAGAGTTACAGTAATGAAAATAGCTACATATTGGCATAAAACAGACAGGCTTAACAATGAAATTGAATCAACCCAGATATTAATACACACACCTATAAACACCTGATTTTTGACAAAGAAGCTAAAATTATGCAATAGAAAAAAGAAAGCATCTTCAAGAAATGGTGCTGGCATAACTGGATGTCAACATGTAGAAAAATGCAAACATATCCGCACACACAGAACTCAAGTCCAAATTAAATAAAGACCTCAATATAAATCTGACCACACTGAACTTGATAGAAGAGAAAGTGGGNCCTGAAACTGAGAAGCTTCTGTAAAGCAAATGACACAGTCAATAAGACAAAAAGAGGCAGCCTACTGAATAGGAAAAGATTTTCACCAACCCCATATCAGACAGAGGAATTATCTCCAAAATATATAAAGAACTCAAGAAATTGGACATTAAAATTCCAAATAATCCAATTTAAAAACAGAGAATTCATGAAAGAAGAATCTCAAATGACTGAAAGACACTTAAGGAAATGTTCAACTTTTTTAGCCATCAGGGAAATGCAAATCAAAATGAATCTGAGATACCACCTTACACCAATAAGAAAGGTTAAGATCAAAAAACACCAATGATAGCTTATGCTGAAGAGGATGTGGAGTAAGGAGAACACTCTCCAATTACTGGTGAGATTGCAAACTTATACAACCACTTTGGAAATCAGTATGGGGGTTTCTCAGAAAATTGGAAATCAATCTACCTCAGGACCCAGCAATACCAGTCTTGGGAATATAACCAAAGGATTCTCAATCATGGTACAAGGACATTTGTTCAACTGTGTTTATAGGAGCATTATTTGTAATAGCCAGAACTTGGAAACAACCTAGATGGCCCTCAACTGATGAATGGATAAAGAAAGTGTGGTTCATTTACCAAATATAGTACTACTCAGCAATAAAAAAAGACATCTTGAAATTTGCATGCAAATGGAGAAGACTAGAAAAAAAACCATCCTGAGAGAGGTGACCCAGAAAGATGAACATGGTATATACTCACTCATAAGTGGATATTAGCTGTAAAGCAATGGCATACTTTCAAAAACTTTTTATGAAAGTGGAAGCAAATAAGTATGAATTTAAGCACACATACATTTCTATTGTTTCTATGGTGAGTAAATCTTTAACTGGTAAAGAATATAAAATGAAAAAGCTTTCATTTAACCCATTCAAGCGGGAGATTTCATAAGAATATTTTTTGCTTTGTTTCACAGTTTTGATAAGTAATTAAGTATTCATTAATGAAGAATTTGTCATGTCCTGATTGCAAATTTTAAGTGAGTCGTGCTCTGTAAACAGCACACTCCATTCCTTTGTCTCCACATTGTAAAAACTTTAAACAGCCTATGTGAAGATAACAAACTTGCCCTTTTCTCTTCTAGCATTTTCTACTTCCTTTGCATTTTTTTACTTTCTTTTTTTCCCAGAAATCTTTGTGCTTATTCTCTAGTCCAGAAAATTTGAAAATTAAAATATAACTCTTTATAAAAATACACAAATTAAGATATAATTTATCAAAATGTAAATGATTATAAATAAGTAACATTATTTTCTTCTGAAAATTACCGTTATTTTGTCTAAATCATTCAGTATTGTATTGTTATTGTACCATGGCCATGAAAATTCAATGAAAGAAAAAAAATTACCAGTTTAATAATAAATTCAAATACAACATGTTTTACATGGAATACGTGTATCATAGTTGCAGTTTGAGTTTCCTAGCATGTGAAAAACATCCTGATTGCTGTTGCTAAGACCGGGAGTCATCCTTTGCAGGTGTTTCCCCCAGGCTTTCATTTCCACACATTTACCAGAGATTTGAATTTGCTTGTAGCACAAATTGCTTGTCTGCGGCCTGTGGAACGTTATAGAAACTTTAGGAGATGTGTGCCTCCAGTATCACAGGATGGAATATGGAAAAACAGATACTATATAATTACGTGAATTTATATTTCACTCCATAGAAAGGTGTTGGCTTCATGATAATGTCACAAGTAAATTCACATATGTTCCCATTTCTTTTCTAATCCCAGACACTGCTCAGTTCTAGTGTTGGAAGCACTATTCATATTGCAAGGCAACATAACACATTTTTGACCCCTTGTCTACAGCCACCTTTGGGTTAACAGGGACTGGACAGAAGTGTTAACAGGGGATATGAGGAGTAAAGAGGTGATGGGGTAAGTTGAATCCAAGTTTTAGATTTCACAGGAGGTGATAAGTGCCCTCAGTTGTGTGTGTTGCTCTTGTGTGACACCTCAAGATTCTCTGGAAGCCTCTGGATACACAGAAGTTCCTGTCTAGGTTGATTGTCTTTTGCCCCTGATAAAATTTTCCATCAGTGTTTCCTGTTGGATTCACTAAACAGAAGGTGCATGTCATGAGATGGAATATTTATAAGATGGAATGAAGAGAGGGAGTGAGGGAAGGAGGGAGGAAGGGAGTAGGGAGAAGGGAGGAAGGGGAGATAATGAGGGAGAGGGAGAGATAGAGGAAAGAAGGAGAGGGGCAAATTAAAAGCAGACAAGAAGGAAGAGGAAGGGAAGGGGAAGGGCGGAAGGGAGGAAGGACAAGGGGAAGAATAAAACAGATGTATATGACATTGATGAAGAGTGGGTTCAGGAAATAAATATATAGAGATAAGTATCAGAGTCACACCCTTGGATAATATTGAGAGTTTATATATAGTAATCAATTGTATTCAAAATTTTAAATGTGACTGACTGACACTAAATGAATTCAGGACATTTTGTAAGGGAAATTTTTATGCTTTTCTGTGATTTGATACGTAAATAATTATCTTATTATCAAAGAATAGAAGTTTTGTTAATTATTCTAAGTAGGAGAGAGTATAAGTTTCAAAATTGTGGTATATTGCACTGAACTGTGAAGCAGCTGTATGGAGAAAAACAATTTGAAGGCTATGTTAAAGTAAAGGAAAGAAAACAGTGAATGAAAAGGACAAAATCAACTAGCGAGATGGCTCAGGCCAACTTGGCTATCTGAGGTCCACCCATGGGACCTACAAAGTGGGAGCAGAGGGCCCGCAACCAAAAATCTGTGCTCTTATCTCCACTGACTCCACTATGCTGGCAAAATAATTACATATATCATTAAAACAAAAATAATAATGAAAAGAGACAGTCTTGTGTATTTCATCTCAAATCCACACAGCTGTGAATGTACACTGCTTCACTCTGGATGTCATAATCTTAAATGAGGGAGAGTAATAACATGTTGGCCTACGTGAGGTGTTTGAGACAGCAGCTTCCTACTGTGACCTGGAAGGTTGGCCAAATGCTTCCCCCTCTGATTAGATATTTATGGCCCATTTCCGTGCTATGCTCCATCCCATCCAATTCTTTCTGGGCAAATTCCTTTCTCTCTCAACAGCATGTACGTACCTTTTTACCAAGCCTATATCCCTGGATATTAATTCTTTTAATATTGAGATAATTGATCCTTCCTCCCTCATTCAGAGAGCACCTTCTTCTCTATGGTAAAACAATGCATATTACAGACATTCAAAGACCTCATATCTTCAAAAGATCTCATTCCATCAGTACCTAATACTCTACATCTAGAAGTGACTTCAACAACATAGGGAGGACAGGGTATTATCTTTGGAAGAACAATGTTATGAAGCAAAGAAGAAATGGAAATAAAAGTTTCTGAACATTTAATATTATTTCTAGTCAGAACAAAACGTATGAGGACATCATCTCCTTCACACTTAGCTTTATACCTACAGTTTATTATCATCTTCTCTATTTGCATGCATGTCTTCATCAGACAGAGTGATTCTTCTTCAGAAAAACTGTTAGTTTTTCCAATAATTATATAGAAAGAAGTTTCCCAAAGGCTCCAGACACAGCACTTAGAGTGAACTCCCCTCCCATACCACTAGCTACAGATATGAGACACAGTTGTCCAGAATGGTGTTCATACACAGTCATTCATGTGGGAATGAGGAACATTGAAACCCCAGTAAAGTCTTCCAGCTTCGAGCCAATCTGCTAAATTGTTGCCCCAGAAAGACACTCTCAAAAATTGACCAGTCTATACTTTGCCTCAGAAAGATATGTGGAACTTAAGAAACCTATGGGAAATTCTCTTACAAAAATCAAAATAATTCACTTAGGAGACCTGCTTTGTTATGCTAATCAGAATGCATGTAATTCATTCCATCCCCCGACCCCAGGAGGAAGCTCAATACAACATGATCAAATAATCTAGCATCTATAGCTGTTATCCTGTCCCAGGGAATTTTCATTAATCCATTTGCTGTAATATTTAGAGTCAGTCTTTCAGGAACATTATGCGAAATGCACAGGTAATGAAGCTAATAGCCCTGGAAGGATCATTGTCTGCATTTTGGTGACAGAATTATTATGCAGTGGGGTTTAATTTTTGTTTGGAACAGTGGGAAATAAGTGTTACAAATCAGTAAAGTAAGTGAGACAAATAAATTTTGGTCACAACACTCCCAGTCATTTTATCCATTTAGCAGATATATGTAAACAATTTGTTAATGACTAGAAAGATTCATTCTGGTAATTTTCTCATATAAGATGAAATTAGTAAATTTATAGGTTTATGACAGTTATCTTTCTTTGTCTTTTGCTATATAAAACTTATTTACCTAAACTTTCCCCAAAGATTTTGTATATATTTTCTTTTCTCCTAATTCCTTTCTATTTGCTAATGTTTTATGTTTCTGCTTCACTTATATGGGGGCATAGTTTGATGAGAAATTGTGAACAATAATCTCCTTTAAAATATTTATCTCACAAATAATCTGCTTATTATCTGCATCAAAGATCTAAGACTGCATTATGTGTCGTGTGCAGTGTTTTACTTTGCCTTTCTGAAAAAGAATAGGAAATGTAAAGAAAAGTCAACAGAGAGTGGAGAAGGACGAGAAGGAGGGAGAGAAAAAGAGAGGGGGTGAAGTCTGCACATTTTCCAGGACATGCTTTAGTTCCTTTGACGATTTTCCTGTCAGTAACCCCATGTTTTTCATCTGCAGCCACTTTGTTGGGATGCTGCTCTTTAATTGTCATCCTGTGACTGTGCATGTAGTTAAGGGAGGGTTAGCTTATAAAGGAAAATATCTTTGTAAATATTATCAAAGCCAATGATTACTAAGAGGATTTGTTCTTACTTGTGAGTCTGCTCGCATGCTCTTTGGGCCTCCATTCCATAGGGCCCTATTCTCCTGCCCATCATTAATAGAGCTTTTCCTTGACTTAGTTTTGGCTAAGGCCCTAGGATAAAAGGTTCTAAACTGTGTGGTTAGAATTATTAATGGGATTTGCAAAATCAAATGATTTGTTAGAGTGCATTCCACTACAGATCCCTTTTGAATAGAATTACATTTTCCATTATGATTTGATCTGCTTCTCAGGTTCAGGTTGAGCAGGTGAGAGAGCCTGCTGTGATTATTGACTCTAGGAACCACATTTCCTAAAGCAGTATGTTCTTACCTTTGAAAGCTGTTTCCACTCTGTTTCTGCTTTTTCCTTCCCTCTCGCTTTTCACAAATAATAAAAAAAAGGTGGTGAAGGGATGTACACACGTGCCCACAATTTATGTGTGTGAAATCCCACTAAGCAGAAGCCAATTATACTTGATAGTAAGACGAGGTCCAAATTTAACTTAAAGTTTGAGCTTTATTCACTTTTCTTAAAAATCTTGTGGCCAGTCATTCTAGTCTATTCCATTTCACAAAACATTCTCCTAAATTCTTTGATAGAAGGAGAGAAATTGGGCAACATCCTGGATCCTGTTTTTCAGTAAATTTTAGCCTGGGCAACACTGAATTTGAATTTTTCAACCATTCAACATTACTCTCTTTATTTGGTTTATTAAGATGGTAGAAGAGGGTTTCTGAACTGGCCTTCCACTGTAGTCAGATTGATGATTGCCTTAATTGTCATCATAGGATCTTCATCTAGCAACTGATGCAAAGATCCACAGCTAAGTACTGGGCCGAGCTCCCAAAGTTCAGTCTAAGAGTGGGAGGTGTGACAATATGAGCAAAGAGATCAATACCATGATGGGGACACCCACAGAAACCTAACTGAGCTAGGTTTTGATTAAAAAGGCAAGTTCTTATATATGACTTCCTCCCTCACATACCCTTGTGCTTACCTTAATTATTCAAGCATGTTTCCCCTCTTCCTTTATATACACCACTACGGTAATTAAACACAGAATCGTTATATCTTATCATGATGTCTCTCATGTGCAAGCTTACTACCAGTTTTGTTACACATAGCAAAACCTATTTATCAGGAGTACTGCCTCAGAGAAACTATAAGAGAATTTTTAAAGTCTAAGCTGTAAGAACAGAAAGCCTTGTGGACTTAATTTTTGACATGGCTCTGGGTCTTGTTTTATTTGTCAATCAGGAGCAAGCATGGAAGTCCTGTGTGCCCTGAATGAGCTAATACACGTACATTGAAATAAGCTGGGTGGAGGGAAACGCTGATATGTACAAAATGTGATTTGATAAATGTTTTATTAAATACAGGGCAGTTTAGTTCTCTGGGCCATTTAGGCTTTTGAAAAATGAACTATGCATAATTTTGAGAGCTCAGTTTGTTACATAAATCATCCCCTTCATCTGATTCTCTTGTAAGGAACTAAGAAAATCAGAAAAGAGGGATTTACTGCAGCCAGCTTGTTCCTTCTAGTAAACAAGGCAACCTTTGGGACGTGCAAGTTTTCCTGGCAACTGAGCATATTATTTCAATATTTCATTCAAGCCAGGTGTAGTGATATTTGAGTAGCTAGGAAGTATTTTGTTCTAGATAATCTACATATTAGCTTAATTACACATTAGAAAGTTCAATATAATATGAAAAATTGTTTTCTGTTTTAAACAAACTTGGTTTATTCTTAGATAGCAAAGTACTCATGTCATTCCCAAAGCATTTGGATAAAGGGTGAATCTGTGATCATTTCAAGATTTCATTATCACCTCCCCAAACAGATACTATGGGAATAAAAACATACCACCTTTCCCAAGATGCACACAAGGAGAGAGTGCTTCCACCAACTGCTGTTCCATCTCTGCTAATTGCAGCACATGGGTGCCTACCCAGAATCACAGTAGGTGGTTTGGAAAACTTTGAGTTTCTAGGTACATGAACACTAAGTTGTGGTCTATAGGGAAAACAATTCAACCAACCAAACAAAACACCGGAATAAATCATTGGGTTGTTTTCTGACCACAGTGCCATTAAGGGCTGTATTGCTAACTGGTTTTTCTCATGAACCATGTTTGTGGTTTTTTTGTATTAAATGAAAAGTAGCCAACATTAAAGTGTATCAAGGAAAATGCAACAATAAAAATATTTGAAAATTGAACATATAAAGTATGTTTAAGTATTATTAAAGATTTCCCTGCAAGATGAACTCTTGTTATGAAATGGCATATTGTTTAAAGTCATAAGCTAAGTGATATCCATGCTATTGTAGATCATTGCTAAGAGTTCTATCTTCGTAGACTGCCAATTTAACAAGCATTAGTGAAATATGAGAAACATGCTTTCTTTTTTGCACACATGCTGGAAACAAATGTATCTTTATGAAATTGTAGATTTTCAAACACTAGATGAAAAGTTTTAAAGAGCTACATGCAGAAAATAGATCTGCTACAGTTACAAGATCTAGACAACTTCTCAACATCAATAAAGATCATATAATGCTAAAATCCTGTTTTACTTCTCTTGAGAAGAATAGTTGCCATTTTCAGTTTCAAGCTCAGATGAACTACTATACAGCAAATTGGTAAAACAGAAGACAACATAGAAATTAATTATAGGACTTATGCTGAAAGCCATTACAGTCACATGATTCAAGAAGAAAAATAAGCAAAATATAGAAAACCCAGGAGAAAACCAATTATCAACAAAGAATTGATCTCCAAATAGAAAAGACTGCGTAAAACTAAGGTTCTGATTAGCAGGCAAGTAAAGGAGATACATGGGAACTGAAAGCAAAAGAAATGACAGAGACAGCATGCGAGGGCCACAGGAGGCCCTGCATTTAGACCAGTCTAAATGCCAGATGATGCTGCAGAAAGGAGTCATGGAGTGCTTAAGTATATATTGTCATATCAAATATTTATATTCAATTTATGCATAAGCATTAAAATAAGCACAGTGTATTACTACTTCAACCCCAGTGAAATACAAAAATAATTACATATTAGTAAAGGGAATTCTAGGAACTTGGAAGATGGCTCAGTTTGTTTCCCAGCAGCCCTAAAGCACAAACACAGCTATGCAATGGACACCTCAGACCATGGGGAGTGTGGTGGGAGGCAGGAGGATCCCGAGAGTGCTGCCCAATTGGTCTAGACTAATCCATGAATCTATGTTTAAGGAGAGACCCTACATCAAAATAAGATACATGCTATCAAAAAGGACACCTGATATGGACATCTTGTCTTTTTATGCCTGAATACCAGCATGTACACATATGGGCACATTCACACAGCTACATAATACTCCACACAACCATAAAATAAAGTTCTGTGATGAATATATTGACAGTAAGTAAAGAAGTGCAAGAATAATATATTACAAAGGGTACTTAAAGTATAGCACTCAGTATCCATAATTTATTGGTTAAAAACTAATAGGGCTGAAGAAATGGAGAATGTACTCTTAATGTTCTCATTCATTAACTGTAAGTAGATATGGTTGCTTAAATGTCTACAGGAAGAGGATCTTAGCACACATAATGACATATACACACATCCATGTATCTAAATACTTTGCATGTGTCACATACACCCATTCATACATGTGCATGGATATACACACATATCAATGAACATTGACACATGTACACACATAAATGCATAGCAACATACTTTATACATATCATACAATTATAAATGCATATTCATACATACTCATATGTGCACATTTAGACTCAATTTATATAAATATGCACAAGTATACATTCATACATACACACTGATATAAACACATGCATACGTGCAACTAGAAAGGAATAATTTTATGAAGTATTTATTATTGAAACACATATTTCCACAATGAAAATCAAATAGCTAAGCTAGAGGTTTTTGAAGAATTTATTTTTAAGTGCTTATGTGTTTGTGCACATGGGTATATGTATGTGCTTAGTGTATGTGTGTGTGTGTGCTTTCTGTGTGTGTGCTTAGTGACAGCAGAGAATGGAGGACAAAGGTCAGAGGGGTTGGATATCCTGGAGCTTGAAACTGAGCCTGCATCCTCTGGAAATGCAATAGCTCTTCTCAACAGCTGAAAATTTTTCCATTACTGTGGAATGAATTTAAAGTAGCGTTTAAGATAAAAAACTTTAGTCTTAATTATACAATAATTTAATTAATTTTGATTATCATGTGGAAACAAGAGATTTACAAGAATCAAATTTGAAAGATTACTAAAACAAATTAATTAGGTAATAAATTGGAAATAGGGAGAAAAATAATTCCCAAAAATATATCACTGGGAAAGTGCAAAAGATTAAATTGACAAATACAAGAGAGGATAAAGAAGGGAAAATATTGAAAGTATAGCAAATTAGTGTTTACTGAAAGTAAATAATGAAATTACAGTAATTAGGGTATTTATTAAAAAATATTTATTATTTTGAAGTTATAATTACACCATTTCACCCTCCCTTTCTTACCTTCAAACATATGGGCACATCTCACCTTATTATCTTTCAATTTCATGTCCTCGTTTTTTTCATTAGTTGTTTGTTTTTGTGCATGTGTATGTGCATGTGTGCGTGTGTGTGTATGTATATATACTAAATACAGATGCACAACCTGCTCAGTTTGTATACTTTGACAGCCTTTTACAAAGTTAGATGTGTGTGTGCCTATATGGATACACAAACATCTTATACATGCAGTGCCCAAGTATCCTAGATTAGGGACTCAGTTCTCATGAAGACAGAGTTGTAGGAGGCTTTGAACTTCTTGGTGGGTCCTAGGAATTGAACTCAGGTCCTCTAGAAAGTCATAGGTGCTCCTAACTCCTGAGCCAGCTCTCCAGTCTCTATAGGAAAATTTCTAAAGAATAAAGAGATATTGCCAATAATCATAAATCCTTAAGTCTAAAAACAATAAAAATATTCTCTTTAATATAACTTAAATTTCTAAATTTAAGTTTAAAACCTAATAAGGATAAGGTTTAAGGATTTATGCATTTGATAAAATTGCATTAAATTAAATTAGATGTAAAATGTTCATCTAAAAAATTATTTTTAAAAAGAGGCCATGAATCTAAAGGAAACTGAGGAAAGGAAGGTCACAACTAAATTATAATTTTAAAAATTAAAAAATGCAAAAGGTTAAATATTTCTGAGGAAAAGTATGTGAACTAACATGTTAACATATCTCAAAAAGAAATTAAAAAAACTTTCTCTTTGCCTCTGATATTATAAAACTATTCTGTATTAATAAATAACTATCAATATAAATTCTCTAATAACTAAATGAAGGGATTAAAACATATTCTTGCCTACTCTGAGCCTTTAAGGGAAGTATTTTTCTGTACAACTAAGATTTTAATAGGGACAATCTGTGGCTATATTATTTTAAGTAGAATTATAAATTATAAATCAGTGTCCATAAATATCATAATTAATATGAATCACGAAATTTGAAGTCAGATGAACAAAAACATACTACAGTGTTTCTTCTAGAGAGACTGTCCAAAATAAGAGGTTTACAAAACATGATAACTTTAAAGAAATATAAGTGTTAAAGTCAATATGATTATCTGTATAAGAGTATATGTCTTGTCATATTGATATCTACGGGGGNNNNCTGCCCTATTCTGAACATAAATGGAGTGGCTTGCGAGAGTGAAAGAGGGGATGGGGTGAAGGACTTGGAGAAGAGGAGGCAGGGGAGACTGATGTCAGGTTGTAAAATAAATAAATACATTAAAGCTAAAAAGAATATTCAACACTTATCTATAAAATACCAGGGCATAAGCTTTTAAATTGTACAATTTTATTATAAAAATCAATAGCAATTTTGTATATTATGAACAAAAAGAAATGTTTTCAATTTTAAAAATAGCTATGTAGTTGCCAGACTTTGATTTTCATTGACTTTTCTAAGAGGAAGAATGAAAGTTTCCTGGAGATTGATTGATTGCACAGCTGAGGGAAGGCTGGAGTAACTTGAAGTTCTGGAAAAATGTGCTCAACAGAGACCTGGAGGCATCTCAGTGGACCTGCACATACAAACATTAGCCAACCTGAAGGAATGGTCCAGACTGAGCAGATCTGGGTTGTCCAGTGCAAAGCATAATATGCCAAATACTATGTCCCACTATGATTTATAAAACAAGTGAGTCTGTCCTTATACAAGTTAGATGAAGAATGGAAGAATGAAAGGAAGAGAGAGAGAGAGAGAGAGAGAGAGAGAGAGAGATCCCATATAAAAGAACTACAAATATTGCTTATAGGGGATATCTCAATTTCCAGAACAAGGTGCATGATTCTCCCCTCCTGAGTATTGGATATGTGTAGTGATTTTCTTCCAGATTGTAGATATTGGAAGTAGATATAAGTACTTTTCCATTGGAGAGAACACACATCCCACCTCAACCTGATGCACAAGGCTGTCATCAACCGTAATCAATCTTGTTGATAGCCAGCTTCCTGACAACAGTTGAGAAATCATAGAAACAACATTTTATTGCTGTAGTCTTCTTCCATAAAAGTTTTAACCCCATTTAATCACAAGAAAAAATATGGTAGAGCTCAATCGAAATACATTCTCAAAATGACTTACCAATTCTCAAAAGCTTTCATCAGAATCAAAGACTATATGAGAAACAATCCTAGGCAAGGAGAGGCTGAGGAGATTTCAAAACCACTGCAGCATCATTGGCTTTGCAGATCCTTTCAGTTAGTGAGGAAAAACACAGAGAGCACAAGGAAGTACAGATGTGCTTGCTGCAGCATTGCAGTATCGATCGTTTCTATTGGAACAATTGCATTCGCTAAGGGAAATTTTTTGATTGGGTTAATTATTATTATTATTATTATTATTATTATTA
>LOEQ01003395.1:187325-198974 GCA_001685075.1 Bramus lutescens
AGAGAGAGAGAGAGAGAGAGAGAGTAGGTACCCTTAGAGACTAAGATAAGCAGCAGATCCCCTGGGACAGTAGTTTCAGATGGTTGTGAGACACCCAACACAGGTTCTGTGCTAAAGCAACATGCAGCCTTACCACACTAAGCCATCTCTTCAGCCCTACAAATTAATTTTAAAAAGGGAAAATGTATGTTAATGAAAATAGTCATTTTTCTAAATGGAAACCACAGAAAGGGGGGAATGGGTTTTTGACAATTACATTCTTGTTAATTCTTTGCTACGTCAATAGGAAAGAGGTCACCACTGTTAACTCTTCTTCTGGTTAGGTCTGTTTTCTGTTCTCAGTGCGGTTCTTTCTATCTACTATGAGATTATTTTCTAATCTTCCAATTCACATTGGAGTACAGACTCCAGACTTTTCATTTCTATTTTTTCTTTTTTCTGCTCTTTCTTCATATCTCACATCTTTCTGTGTCCCTTTGAAAAGATGATTGTATTTTTTTATTTAATGTGGGTGCTGGTACATGTGTGTACCAGGATATATGGCAGCAAGAAGACAGCTGGAAGGAGTCTCTTGTCTCCTTTTACCATTTGGGTTTTTGGTATTAAACTCGGATCACCATGCTGTGGAGATGCATCTTTCCTGCTGAGACATCCTTCAGGTCCTCCTGTGCCTTCCTATTAGAAGGAGCCTTCCTTGAAAATTTGATCTATAATCGTCAATAGAAATTGTGGACAGACTAAATATGAACATTCATTGCCTCTAGCTTCAGGTCTCAGGCAATGGAAGAGCAGATGGCAAATCCTTTCTGACCAGTTTTATGAGTTTTAACAAGTGCTTTGTATAGTTTATCCTGTATTGACCAGGTTTTTCCTCAATCTTTCCATGGCATGGCTTTCTAACATTGTCAATTCTAGGACACAAGTTGCATAAATTTATCCCAGAAGTAGATACCCTTCATTCCTCCTACCCCAATATCTTGTTTTGATTATTTTTTACAAGTTTTTTTTTTACTCAACATCATTTAAAAAGTGAAGGAAGATAGGGATGGAGAGATGCCTCAATGGTTAAAAGCACTTACTTGCAGAGGACTTGATTTCAGTTCCTAACAGTCATATGACTGCTCACAGCCATTAATAATTACAGTACGTGGGGATCTGATGCCCTCTTCTAGACTGCTCAGGCACTGAATACGCATGGGGCACACAGATGACTGTAGGCAAAACATTCATACAGGTCAAAATATTTGTTTTTATCAAAGAAAGGGAAGGAAACAGTGATGAAATAAAAATTATGTTTATAGTTTACCTGTTTATTTACAGTACCTAAATAAGATTTTTGGCTTTGATATTCTATTTACATACTATATTGGGGTTGACAAGGAATGCCATATTCCTGGAAATACTCTTGCTATTTTATAACCTCTTATGAATCTGGTAAATACAATAAAACAAGTGGGAAGGAAAATGTGACAATATTCCAATGCACCTCTAAATATAGCATTTAATTTATAATTAGAGTAATTTCATAATCTCATTGCAGACACCAACAGCATTTAAAACAATTTTTAAATTTTTCCCCAAAGAGTTTTATTATAGACAAAAGTTCTGGTTTTCTAACATACAAAAAATTGCATATTTTGTTACATCTTTTGTGATTGCTTTATTATATCACATTTTTAAGGTTTATTTTTACTTGTGAATGTGAGTGCATCTGTGTCTACAATAAAGTTTCAGTTACCTGAAGAAGCCAAAAGAGGGAGTCAGATCCCCTGATGCTGAGTTACACCTTATAGTGACCTTCCTGATGTAGGTACTGGAAATCAAAGATGTGTCGTCTACAAAAGAAGTACATGATATTAAATGCTGGGCCACCACTCCAGCCCTTTATATTTCTCTTAGCATTAATGAAGAGTTTTCAAACATTTTGCTACAAACTGCAAATAGCTAAAAAAAACTTTTAAGTGAATCATTATAATATTTATTTGTGTCTTTGTAGATTTGCTGTGTTTGTATTACATCTTTTGATACATTTAAGTTTGTTACAGTGGTTTATTTTCTGAATCAGAGAAGGTTGCATCACAGTCTATAAGCCAATGCCCTTTTAAACCAAAAGTGTCTTAAATCTGGTTGATATTCTTTATGACCCTTTTTAGTAAGCTCTTCTGTGCTTCCCCAGAAATCATTAAGCTCATTTCAGTGAGCGAGTAAATTGTGTTTGACCAGCTGTTCCATTGCACTCATTTCCAGAAGAATCGAATTTTCCCCTGAACTCTGAACTCAGAATAGCTAAACTTGGCACAATGTGTTTTCTTATTCCTACCTCAAAAGCCCCAGTATACAGAGTTACTTAATATAATGTGATTCCAACCATTGTCTCAAAATGAAATGGGGCTCCCAGCAGCTGCAGTGGTGGTTTGCCTCAGTGTCTATTTGTATGTCTTGCAGAGCAGAGAAAACATGGCTAATACACGAATGTTATTCACAATTTATTCTTCTTTATTGGATCAATACTAATATATGTAGAGAATTTTTTCAGAACTAAATGCTTAGAAACCTTGCAGCCATTTATAATTAAATGACTAGGTATGCTTTACAATTTGTAATTAAGGATATTTTTAAAGTCACCATTATTTCTGCAATGTGCCGCAAGATTCATTATGTCTATTAAGAATTCCATTGGGTTCTTTGAGTCTGAGATTATGTTCATCACGTAACAAAATGTCTAACATGCAAAGAACAAAGCACACTTACTTGGTGTGTGTGTTTGTGTATGTGTGTGTGTGAGAGAGTGTGAGACTGCATGTGCATTCATGCATGCTTGTACATTATTCATAAGTAAAAATCAGAAAGAAGTCAATGTCTGGTGTTTTCCTCTATGGCTCTCCACCTTGTATTTTTGAGACAATGTCCTCACTGAACTGGCAAGTCACAGTGTGTGGTAGGGTGGCTGGCCTGTGGACTACCAGGACCTATCTCTCTCTGTTCTACTACCATAATATTGGGGTATCAGGCACATACCACCACACCTGGCTTTTCACATGAGTGCTGGGGATCTAGTCTTAAGTCTTGATGCTTCCACAATAGGCATTCGGCCCATTTGGTCATTTCCCCAGTACTCAATCTACTTAAAAATAGTTGATTTGTGTAATGAAATGGCTCAACAGGTAATAAAACAAACAACAACAACAACAACAAAAATCCTGTCCTCAATCCTGATGACCTGAGTTTGATCTCCAGGACCAGCATGGAAGGAAAGAACTGACTCCTTGAAGTTGTCCTCTCAGCTCAGTGGGCATCCCATGGTGTGAGAGACTAACCCAAGCATCTAAGTGAAAAAAAATACGTTTGTAAATCATATAAAAACTCAACAAAAATAAGTCTAATAAAAAACAATTTTCTATGTTATTTTTATCTTTTGGGGCATGTTTTGTTAGAGCCCCTCAGTGTGTGTGTGTGTGTGTGTAAGAAAATACTGTGGAAGATGTCAATCCCCTTAATGACAGAGGGCAAGCTATAAGATGATTGGAATAACAAAGACAATGACTTCAAAGGGCACAGGTTTGGAAAATTTGTCAACAGCCTATTGTATTATTGAGGTTTCCCTAAGCTTGGATGGTCCCTTTGCTTTGGTACAAAGCCTACATATCTTCTTTTTCAATTATGTCACCACTTAGAAATTGAGTGTCATGAGAACGGAATGCCAGCATTAAAGCTCATGCTTAATGTCTCCCAGTTATAATATGCTTTTTGTCCGGAATAAGTTGTTTTTCTTCAGTCCACAATACTACAGTGTCTGATTAGCAATTATATTTTTGTTAAGGTTCCGGATACACCTTCTTAGCATGAAGGTTGTATCATCATCACGTTTTCAGTAACTAGTGAGAACATAGAAAGAGAGAGAGAGAGTAGGATGTTAGAGGTAAGGCTGATGAGGAAGAGGTTATGGAGGGGTCAAAGATTTGTAAAATAACGTTAATGATATCAGACCTTTAAGTTCTAATCAGAGGAGAGACTCAAACAATGCAAGAATAAAAGCTCCCTTAAAGCAAGAATAAAACCATTGTCTCATGAGTAATGAGAAGAGGAAGAAAGACTAGTTGAAGCAGTAGAAATTTGAATAAAGGTTAGAATGTTAAGAGAAAATCAAGTCTAGGTGGACACAGTTTTCAAGTCAGTCATGTTATAGAGGGAGAGACAGTGGTATAGAAACAGTGGGGATCATCATAGGGAAATTGATGAATAGCAGTTATCAGAATGGGATAAGTAGAGTTATAAAGGCAGATTATGGGAATGATGAGTGGTGCTAAGGGCTCAGAAGAGTTCAAGTGTTATAGATCTGTAAAATTTCGAACTCACCTCTGACACTAGACTGACAGGATTTAGTTGCCCTGGATTGGAACAAAAATCCCATTTTAGACTTTGGTTTTTTTTTTACATATAAAGCAAGTATTTATTAAGTAATACATTGAGATAAAACTTAGCTTCCCCTATCCATATTCATGTAGGTTCTCATCATTTTATATATACATATAAAATTACTTTATTTACTTATTTATTTTTGATTTTTGTTCAACAGTCAGGGACATATTCTTTCATTTATCAGTTGAGGAAAGTCACTGAGAAGGGAGACAATGCATCTTTTCTCAAAAATCAGAAAGACAAAATTACTTTCAGGTTAGACAAAGGCTTATGTTTTAAAAAAGTAGAATCCTTAGGAGGCACGGGACACAGACCTATCTCAATATTTTGTCTATTTCTTTTCCTTTAACTTGATCCACAATATACTGAAATGATAACCATTTACAATTCCCTTATTCCTTCACCTGAAGCATCTAGCACAACCATGTTCCTTTCAAATATAGGGGAAAATGGAAATATGGTAGGGTCAAATTCACATATAACTGTATGCGTTTTTTTTTCTAGACTTTATACAGTCTTTAGATTCTAAACAGTCACCGACTAACTCATGGATGTTTGTACCTGCACTTAGTCCATGTAGTGAACTGTCCTTATCAACAGTCAGTCAATAAAAGATGTGGGCTTAGGGGCTCTCTGCCTATTTCCTCTCATCTCCTGCTACTGAAAGTTTCTTATGGAAGAAGAATCACTGTGGTTAGTAGCACACAAAGCCCACCAGGTTACGTTGGATATTTTCAAATCCAACAGTCACTTAGATGACCATGCTTAACTTTAGTAGATCACACAATTAAACAAATAAACATAAATGTATATGTGAGAGATATTTGTAGGAAGGAGGGAGATATAAAGGGTTGGTAGGGAAGTGGGGATGTATTTGTAAAAAATGTCTAAGAATAAATTCAGTTCATAAAAATATAATATATTGCTTTCATAAAGATAACCCAACAGCTAATGAAAGGGGATANATATATATAGGACATAGTTTGTGCTTAGGTTCATGAGAATTCAACTGATCTACAGGATAGAGATAGATAAGTTAAGACAGACAGATGGTTCTGAATTCTTGCGTTGCTTTCATTCTTCATTGTTGGTCTGCATCACAACCTCTCTTCTGTACCAGTTCATCACTGTTCTTCTGCATCTAGAAAGCATCTTGTGGAAATTCTAGTTTGCGTCACCTGGGAAGAAAATGATATTTCATTCTTCACTCTAAATTTTTTATCTGCAAGGCAAACAAGTTTCTCTAGCTCAGACTTCTGTGCACATACATGTTCACATTATAAAGAGGGGGTGTTTGCATGACCCTCTGAATTAGAATTACAGGAACTTGCAAGCAATCTGATATGGGTGCTTGGAATTGGATTGGATCTTCTACAAGAGCAACTGGTGCTCCTAAATGGTTAGACATCTCTTCAGTCCCATCGATGACTTTGTAATAAAAAGTTGGTAGTGTGGAAGATTCATTACATTCAGGTATGTTTCTATTGAGCATTTAACATTTAAAGAAATACATCTATCTGATATACTTTATTTCTTACCTTTTCATCATGGTATATAAACATTGTTGAGTTGTACTAGTATAAATTTATCATTCAAATTATAAAAAATTTATTATTCAAAGAAAACAATGCTTATAAAAACTCTCCCATCATGATTTCTGAAATTACTTGGATTTTTTTGCTGTGTCTAGTTTGAAATTCAGGTTTGCATGTTTTATATGTATTATACTCTGACTATGCCATTGTAACTTATACTTTTACTCATAAATCTTTATGCCAAATAGCTTATCCTTCAGCAATGAAATGTTTTTAAATATTGTAATGCAAGCATCATATTCCTTGTTAATTAGACTATCATTTTTAAATGACACACAATCATTATCAGCATATATAAAACTCAGATACATTTTCAGTGACTAATAGGTAATTTTATTGACATGTATTAATTAGCAATCCAAAATCTTTCTTAGGCTAAAGTTTTGCAAACTTCAAAGGCAACAATAAAATCGTATTTACTGTCATTTCTAAACAAAGATTTGTGTCAAGAAGAATAAAACATAAAACATGAGCGGTTGTCAGATTTTCTGTTTATGGGAGGTTTCTTTAGTTTATTTGTGTTGAACAAGATATGGTGGTATGCACATGTCCCACTGGTTCTCAGGAGAGGGAACACGACTATTAGACCCACACCAGTCAGACTGTCTCAAAACACAAGCAGCAGCAACAGAAGGTCTATAGAGATGCCATACTTCTCTTTCTATATTTTTATTGAATTTATAGAGCTCTACATTTTTCTCCAGTCCCCTCCCATCCTCTTCTCTCCCCTTCTACATTCTCCCATGGTCCCCATACTTCCAGTTTACTCAGGAGATCTTGGTTTTTTTTTTTCTAGTTGCCATGTAGATTAGATCCATATATGTCTCCCTTACGTCCTCATTATTGTCTAGGTTCTCTGGGATTGTGAATTGTAGGCTGGTTTTCTTTGCTTTATGTCTAAAAACCACTTATGAATGAGTACATATGATATTTGTCATTATGGCTATGGATTACCTTACTAAATATGAAGTTTTCTAGATCCAGTCATCTGCCTGAAAATCTCAAGATGTCATTAACTTTTTCTGCTGTTTAGTACTTCATTATGTAAATATACCACATTTTCCTTATCCATTCTTCGCTAAAGGGGCATTTAGGTTGTTTCCAGGTTCTGGCTACGACAAACAATGCTGCTATGAACATAGCTGAACACATGTTCTTGTATAGTTGAGCATCCTCTGGGTATATACACAAAAGTGGTATTGCTGGGACTTCAGGACGGTTGTTTCCTAATTTTCTGAGAAATCACCATACTGAAGGGGCTGTACCAGCTTGCACTCCTACCAGCAATGCAGGGGTGTTCCCTTTACCCAACATCCTTTCCAGCATAAGTTTTCATCAGGGTTTTTGTTCTTAGCCATTCTTACAGGTATAATACGGAATCTCAGAGTTGTTTTGATTTGCATTTATCTGATGGATAAAGATGTTGAACATTTCCTTAAGTGTCCTTAAGCCATTTTAGATTCCTCTGTTGGGAATTCTCTGTTTAGGTCTGTACCCCGTTTTTTATTGGATTATTTTTTGTCATTCTTGTTGTTTGTTGTTGACAAATTTTTTGAGTTCTTTGCATACTTTGGAGACCAACCCTCTGACCAATGTGGGGTTGGTGAAGGTCTTTTCCCATTCTGTAGGCTGACATTTTGTCTTGTTGACAATGTCCTTTGCTTTACATAAGATTTTCAGTTTCAGGAGGTCCCATTTATTAATTGTTTCTCAATGTCTGTGATACTGGAGTTATATTTAAGAAGTGGTCTCATGTGCCAATGCGTTCTAGTGTACTTCCCATTTTTTCTTCTATGAGGTTCAGTGTGGTTGGCTTTTGGTGAGACAGAACCATTTGGACTGGAGTTTTGTGCATGGCAATAGATATGGATTTATTTTCATTCTTCTACATGTTGTTATCCAGTTATGCCAGCACAATTTGCTGAATTTGCTTTCTTTTCTTATTATTTTTTTCTTCCTTGACAAAATTCAGATGTTCATAGGTGTGTGGATTAATATCTGGGTCTTTGATTTGGTTCCATTGGTCCTCCTGTCTGTTTTTATGCCAATACCAGGATGTTTTCGGTACTGTAGCTCTGTTGTAGAGTTTAAAGTCAGGGATTGTGATGCCTCCAGAAGTTCCTTTATTGTACAGGAGAAAGAAATCAAAGAAACATCACCATTCTCAATAGCCGCAAATAGCATAAAGTATCTTGAAGTAATTCTAATCAATCAAGTGGAAGACCTGTATAACAAGAACTTTAAATCTTTGAAGAAAGAAATTGAAGAAGACACCAGAAATTCAAAAAATCTCCTATGCTCTTGGGTGGTAGAATTAGCATAGTAAAAATGGCAATCTACCCAAAAGCAATCTATAGATTAAATGCAATGCCCATTAAAATTCCAGAAAATTCTTCACAGACCTCTAAAGAAAGTACTTAGCTTCATATGGAAAAGCAAAAACCCAGGGATAGTGATGCCATATTGTGTGTCTGGACACACACTTGGACTATTCAGCATTTGGAACTTAAGCACATGATGCTATTCTCATTACTAATTACATAAGTTCTCTGAGAATAGCTGTTAGTATTCAGACATCTGTACTGGCCTGCCCTTAGGGTCCTCACAGGATATGGTCTCTGCTGCAGCCACAAAGAGTGCTCCTGTGCACAGCATATTCACTGTGTTCCCTTATAAAAGGCAAGCCTTGCCCACCTCTGTCTCTCTTTTCTGCAACTCTTGTCCCCAGAGACCAGCCTCTTCTCCCTTCTCTGTCCACTTTTTGTTCCCATTTCTTTCCCTTCTCTCTCGTCTTCCAATGAACCGCCATGTGAGCCCTGTGGTATGGCATGACTCCTTCCCACCATTTTAAAATAAACTATAACAATAGTGATATTGAGCAGATATGTCTAAGTATGAATTATTCCACAGAAGCTATGTTTTCTGTTTGTTTTGCTTGCCTCCTAGAACTTTTCTTTTCCTTTTTTCTTTTTATTTAATATTCTCTCCTAGAATACATCCCAATGGTATCCTCCATTCCTTCTACTTCTCTCAGTCTGCTCCCTATCCTATCACTGCTCCTTTGTTTCCTTTCAGAGAACAGCCAATCTCCCAGTGATATTAACTGAACAAGGCATAAAAAGATACGATAAGAATAGGATCAAACCCATATATCAAAGCTGAAAGAGACAACCCAGTAGAAGTAGAAGGGTCACAATAGCATGTAAAAGAGTTAGAAACACCCCCACTACTACTGTTAAGAGACCCACAAACACCCCAAGCTAAATAACCATGGCTTGTATGCAGAGGACATAGTGTAAACTCAGGCACACTCAGTGAATACCAATCCAGTCTCTGTGGGGTCACATGAGCTCTGCTTAGTTAATTCTGTGGACTGTGCTCTCCAAAGGAGAGGGGTCAAAGTACACATATGGATTCTACCTCTGAACTAATAAGACTCTACTCATTTATCTTCCTTTTGAAGATTTCTACTTCTTACATTTCTTTAGCTTCTGACTTTTACCCTTATGTAGAAAACTCAGAAGTTGAAAGTCTGGGCACTGCAATTGTTGATGAAATTTAGAAAAATGGATTAGATTGCCTTTTTTTTTTTTTGGAAGGGTCAACATTCCTTTTAAAAGTTTGCTTTAAATAAATGTTTTTTTGTCTGCTAAGAGGCAGGATTATATGATCATCAGGGATTCAAATGCTTTTTTTTATCTCATACGTATCAGCCTCCAATGCCATCACAACAGCATAATAAAAAAATACTAAAGAGCATTTTGGCTATGATGATGAATCTGAACCCTAAACTCATTTCTTGCACTTACCTGCTGTTAAGACAGCTATTAGTTGGGATAAATTTAGTCAGTGCTGCTTTCTTGCTGGATCCAGAGGCCTCTTTTGAGCCTATTGACTCCCAGAAGATGAGGCAAAGTGCCAGAAGATGGAGGAGCCACAGGGGGATGAAAGAGCCTCATGGGACTCTCAGGAGACAAAATAGGAAAACAGCCAGCTCTCTAAGTTCAGGGAGAGGTGTATCTGTTCTTATTATGGCTGTTAGGCTGGGAGGCTACTGTCCCTTGAAAATGTGACCAGATACAGATTTTTGCCTGCAAGTGAGCAGTTAGACGTCTACTGAAAACAGGCTTCCTTGTTTGAACTTGAATGTACAATTTCCTATAATTCTCTAAGTCCCTTAAAATTGAACCTATTTTGTACTTTTCTCCAAATAGATTGTTTATACCCAACAGTTAACTTGAAAATTCCGTCTTTTCTTTTTAGAGAAATTTTAAACACGTGCACACTGAAGAAGGAACACAAGCAAAGCATTCTTCTGCTCAGAAGCAGCCAATTAGCTGGTGGCAGGTGTGATGACATTGGATGCAAATCTCCCCACAGACACAGAAGCATAAATAGTAAAGGAAAACGTTCTTGTTCTGAGTCCTCTCCCTGACATTCACTGCTTTTACATGCTGATTTGAGAAGAAACGTCAACAACTAAAATTTTCCTTTGGGAATTCAAATTTTGGTATGTTGAGAGGGAGCTCACTGCAGCTCATTTATCTTTAGTAAGCTAGTAACTATGGAGAATGTGTCAATCATGTGTGGAGCAATGTACCACTTGTAAGTGAAGCTTTCCAGTATACAAAAATATATATTTCTGTTCCATTAGTTCTTTTTAGTTTCAAACACAATATTACATAATATGTTAAAGTAAAAATCCCAAAGAAGTCTTTTAACACCTCTGTGAAAAGATAAACATCCCTGTATGTAAACTGCTCCATGAATTGTGCACAGGAAAGAATAAAATTAATTATGGTAAATTGACTGCTTTTTATCAAAGACCTAATGTTTATGGCACAGTACTGCCAAGAACACAGTCATTAATCTTTCACGATTTGTATCACAGTTCTGAGTCACAATGGAATTCCAGATTAGAGGTAAAACACAGTAAACAATATCAGGATGACAAGACTTTGAATACTTGAAACTATTCCTAACCTTGACTTCCTAAAGGACAAAAGGGAAATTATCACCATTTTTCCTGCTCAATGACATGGTATTAGTAACTCCCTGGATTACATCACATAATTGACACTAAGCTCAGCCTGGAGTCTATGGTCTCACAGCAACAAATCATATTCTTCCAAGAAGCACACACTTCTTTTTCTCTTCTGCTTTCCTAACATTACAGATTACTTTTCTTACTACTTTTATTTCATTATTAATATGCAATTTCAAGGTCTGAATATATTTAACTAGCCAATTGCAATGGCAGCAAATAAAATATCTAGGCAGACAAAATTTTATCACACTCTATAGTAAATGTTACTATGAGATTAAACTATGAAAGCAATATAAATTTCAAAGGGCAACACTAGCCTTCTGGTTAAAAAGGTGAATTCTGTATTTTTTATTAAAAATTTCCACCTCCTCTCACTTCCCATTTCCCTCCCCCTCCCCCACACCCACTCCTCTCCCTGTCCAATCCAAAGAGCAGTCAGGGTTCCCTGCCTGTGGGAAGTCCAAGGTCCTCCCCGCTCCATCCAGGTCTTGGAAGGTGAGCATCCAAACAGATTAGGCACCCCCAAACCAGTATATGCAGTAGAATCAAAATCCAGTGCCATTGTCCTTGGCTTCTCAGTCAGCCCTC
>LOEQ01003396.1:4574-16861 GCA_001685075.1 Bramus lutescens
AGGCAGTTTCTTTATTAACCAATGAAAGTAACACATAGACAGATGACCCTCCTACATCACAGGGCTTTCCCTCCTGATGGCTCTTCAGCCAACAAAAGGTTTACACCGTGTAAATGAGGACATTGTTCTGCAAGCAGAAGGAAGAAAAGCGGAGGGATTAGCAGAGAGTCACAATTGACTGGTTATGAGTGTGCACAATGTTTGTTCTGCCTGCCGCAATTTATGCACATTTTCTTGTATTTTTTGTGTATGGGGGGGTTGTATGCACACATGGCTGTGTACCACATGCACGCAGTGCCTGGGAGGCCAGAAGAGGGAGTTAGATCCCCTGGAAATGGACTTAGGGATGGTTGTCAGCCACCCTATGGGTACTGAGAATGGAAACTGGGTCCTCTGCAAAAACAAGTGCTCTTCTTATCCAGGACACTATCTCTCTAGTCCCTTTTGTTGCTGGAGGGAAAACACTCTGTGTATGCTGAGTCAACCAAGTAACAGCTAGTTCTGTGAACACTTGCCTCAAGAACTTTAAAGGTAGGTTTGGGTTCTGTTGGAGAACCACTTCCCTTGTGTCCCCGGCTTCTCTCTCCTTGACTTACAAAGAGGACACTTATGTCTCAGACATTTGAGGGTGGAATAGCAGAGGAGATAGATAACCCTATATAGAACTCCAAGTTGAAGGCAATAACTTTAAAAACTATTTTATTACATTTGTTCATCTGTTCATATCTCTCTCTCTCTCTGTGTGTGTGTGTGTGTGTGCCACAGTTTGTGGGGGCTTCTCTCCTTCCACTATTTGGTTCCAGGAATTGAATTCAGGCCATCGGGTCCCATGCCTGTGCTTTGCCTACAGAGCCACCTCACCAGCCCATATCAGCCATCTGGTCCAGTTGTTTGCGAAGCCACACTTCTGTTCTTTGCCACTGTATTCTCCAGCACCCACACAGTGCCTGACACACATCAGGGTCTTCATCAAAGTATGATGCATATGTGTACGTGTCTTTCTGCACTAATGAAAATGGGTATTTGGACCAGAGCTTTAAACTGACAGTCAGTTCCTTCTTGCTTTAACACATACCCAAAAGAGTCAGCTTATAAAGGGGGGGGGTTTGCTTGCTATTCTCCAAGGTCACCCAGCAGCAGACAGACCTTAGTGAAGATGTCATGGTGGAGTATAGCTGTTCACCTAACAGCTGGAAAGTAGAAGAGGGTGAAGGAGGAAGACCAGGGTCTTAGAATTCTCTTCAAAGTATCCATCCTTTCAAAGACCTGGAACTTCCCAAATTCCCTCTTCTCAGAGTTCCCACTGTTTCTCACTACTAAGAAGCTGGAGGCTACACCTCCAGCACAAGGGCCTTGGGGAGTCATTTAGGATTCAAACAATAGGGGCCAGCAAGGCCTTCTCAGGCCAGTATAGAATGAAAGAATAATTTTAGCAAGAGCATAACCCGGACAAATGGGCGGGGGATAGCCCTTACGTTCCACCTGGAGAGTGTACCTTTTCCAGCCAGCTTCAACATTGGCTTGCTTATGGCGATCAGTGGTACTTAGGAAGAAACCAACTCCCATTCCGCTATTGTTTCATTCAGGAAAACAGTAATCTTTAACAGAAGCTCAACTCCTCAAAATGAGGCAACGTGGAAACCAGGGGTGTGGGGGGGGGCANAACACTGGGAATGTGATGTCTGTGAGCAGAGTACGCGAACAGTAGCAGGCACATAATTCCGAGAACTGGTCTTTCCGTATGTCTGAGGACGCTAGAGATTTTGATCCCCATCCCCCGACTCAGTTTATTATGTAGAACATTGTACTAAGAAATAACAAACCGTTTTCGCCCAAACAAACAGAGAAATCTTTCTCCTTTCCAAGTGGAGACTGGGTGCCTCTCTGAGGAAGAAGCTGCTTCTATTCCTGGAACCTGCCTTGGTGAGCGGGGTGTGGGGGGAGTGAGCCGTTCCTTTTTGTGAAGCCTTGAGGGAGAGAAGAGGATTCTGAGTTTCCAGACAGTTCTTTTCTGCTCCTTCATCCCTCCCAGTGTACATTAGAGCCTGGAACTTTGATGGGTTATGGCAGTTTATCCCGGGTTTGGGCGATTTCTCTCATCCTCGACCTTCCGTTTGGTGTAGTTACCCGAGGTGATTAATTCTTAGTAAAGATGCTAAGGCTACCTGGAAGCTGAGGTGGAACAGGCTTCCTCAGGAGATGGCGCCACAGCCCGCTCCCTCTGCTAACCACCCGCAGCTGAAAGCACGGGGCCGGGCCAGAATTCCAGCCAAGCTGCTTCGCCCGCAACGTAGAGGCTGACGAGTGTCCGAAAAGATTTCAGAAACTCCTGAGCACGGGTCACCCTGGTGGTCCTCCACCCTTCACCTGCGCGTCCTCAGCTGCGCGTGTCCCGGGCGCCATCTGTTGGGCGCTGCTACTCTTGATATCGTCGATTCCAGGGTTCGGGAGGGACTGGGTGGTGACCTGAGGGGTAATTACTAAATGCCCACGTCCTGTCCTGAGCGGTCACCGAACTAGAGGACTGTCAGGGTGGACGTGTTAAGGCGTGGGAGGTCTGAGGGCATCCCTCCTGTTGCAGCACCGATCCAGGAGCACAGGGCCGAGAGAGATTCTGATCCTCCCGGACGCTGCAGGTGAGTCTTAGGGACCCTGGCCTGGGCCCCAGGTCCGAGGACTCAGAAGTGGGTGCTCAGTGGGCTCCTATTTCAGAGCGCCGGACTTTGGAAGGAACAGATTCAGCGTCCAGAGGAGCTTCCAGCAGTCCGGGAGGGGGCGATGTTCCCCAAGCTCTTCAGAAGAGCAACTGCAAAGTGGGGGTAGCTAGGGATAGCGTTTGGACGGGGAAAGAAAGGTCTGAAGCAGAGGTCCTTCCAATATGGGGGAAGGCTGATCTGCAGCGAGGGGTTCCCTTACTCAAACCCCCAAGATGGTACAAGTGCATACATCCGCCTGTCTACAGCTTCCTCTCTCCTTCCTTTTGCTGCTCTGAACACATACACACACACACACACACACACACACACACACACACACACACACGTATGCCTCTGAAGGATACTCTCAGTTCCTTAACATCATCCGTTATTCTCGATTCTTCCTTTCCACAGTGATTTGACGACAGGTAACAAACATTCATCACCAGGCTTCTGGGCTTCTGACTGGAACCTGATGCTGAGGCTTTGTTCTGTGGAATCCCTACAGATTCGATCCTGACAAGTCTTTCTCAGAAGGTGTTAGAAAGCAACTTGACAAACCAGAGCCCAAGCCAACATTCCACAGCTCCTTACCAAGGCCTCCACCTCCTTTAGGTAAATTCAAGTGAGGAAGCAATGGGAGGCCTCCAAAACTGTTAAGGTTCTCTGATGTCTTGAAGAGCCCCAAATGCTGTAGCTTGTCTTTGAGACCATTATCATCCTTAAGCACACGATTATTTACAGACCTCATGTATATGACTCCCCATTCAAATCCATGCTTCCATAATAAACTATCAGCTTCTCCCAAGACTGCCATTTACTTTATTAAAATGACCCCATTTTGAAAAGTAGGCTTTGATGGCACACACCTGTAATCCCAGTATTGGGGAGGGCAGGTGGAAGTTCAGGAGCTCTGGCAGCCCCCTACCCCATACATGGTAAGGTTAACCAGGGCTAGATGGCGAGACCCTTTCTCAAACAACTAGAAACGTCAATCTAGAGTCTAACTTTTGCTTGTATACAACTATTTTACCATGGTTAAATAATTTCCACAAGCTTTCTGCAATGCCAAATGCTGCCTGAAGACAGCAGACCTGAAGAGTTTTCAACCTTGAATAAAAAACGAAGAGGACTTTATGGCTGAGGTGAAAAGGAGCTGGTGAGCTAAGCCAATGGGGCAGTCTGCCTTTACTACGTGCAAAAGCATTCAGACACAAGGCGACCCTTTTGCAATAAAACTTTATTGATGATCGTTTGAAAGTTATAGCAACTCCAAGGTTATAAAACTTGCCATAAAATACCAAGCAGTCATTAGTTTACCTGACCTCATTTCAATATAAGCTTCCACAAAACATTTTATTTTGTTCCTTCCTATAAGTGGAGAAAGGCTCTCGAGGAGGCTAAACACAGCAGCCTTTGAGAATCCAAGATCTGCAATTTGACATCCTGACCTTCATGTCTACAAACAAACATTGAGATTTACTTTCTAGTCTTCTCTGCAAATATGACTATGCGGATGCTAAGGACAGCTATATTTCAGGTCCAACCATCCATTTGTAAAACATGGCCCAACTTCAAATTTAGATGAGTGCTGTTTCTCTTTGGAATACCTGGGCATCATCTTTAAGAGTTGTTAAGGCCATTTATGTTGTAAATCTAAGGAGCAAAGGGTCACATGTTGTCATGTGACCTGAAGAGTGAGTTGTTTAAAAACATAATTGGAGCATAGAGGAACTGAGAGATCAATGAACCATCTTCCACCCTCAATCATGAGTGGAGATGAAGGCAACTGCCCTGGCTGAGATGAGCTCTTTAGACTCCACTGTAGAAAAGAATTCAAACCAATATACCAAGAAACCTGCAGGAGAGAAGCTAAACTTTGTCAAAAAAAAAGTCAATTTGTTTAGCTCATTGCAAGTGTGGGTTTAAGCCACAGATCAGAGACCCTGCCAGAGAACACACATAGCTTCTCATGGTCCACTTTGGTCTGGTTGAAGCTCTTGTTTTGTGAATGTTACATGAAAGCTAGGCCAATTTTCCTGATTTTGGGGCAAAGGGAGCGGTGAGCAAGTACAGATGGTAAGGCTGACCTTGTGCTAGCTCTGTGGTAATTTCTTTCGAACATGGAAAGGTCTGGATACACTTTTCATGGGTTGTTTAAAACATAAGCTTCAAGATAGAGCCAAGCATATATGCATTTATGGTGGTTTAGGAATCTAAATTAAAAAGAGAACTGCTTTATGACCTCACTGGAACTCATCTTGATAATGTTATGCTTAGTTTCCTGGTGCGCCTTAAAACATTTTGGGGATTTCATGGAATTTTAACCAGAAAAGAACAACTTAAAAAGTCAAAACTTGGTGCAAAATTCTACTTTCTTCCACTGAATTGTGTATGTGCTTGTGGTTGGCAGAGGAAGGTAGCATCTCCACAGACAGGGAGAGAGGGAGCTCAGGAAAGAGGGGTATATAGAAGGAAGCCTTCTAAAGAGCAAACTTTCCTGGTGTCCAGTCCCCCCCTCCAAAGTTGGTAGGTACTTTTAAGTTGTCGTGTTATAACCCATGTGCACAAGAGTTGCCTTGCATCAAGAAAATGCTATTGTGTTTCTTCAGGTTACCATCCACTTCCAGGAGTGGGGAGGGAGGGAGGCTGTGGACCTATAGCCTCAGGACTGAGTAAGGTATCTTTCTCAGGCTTAGAAACAAACCAGAAATTGGAGCTGTTGCTTAGTGATAGAGCTCTTGACTATTACGTGTGAGACCCTACATTTGATCTCTACACTGAAAAAAAAAGTGCAGGGATTTTAAACTCAGACCATTGAGCTTGGGGACATTTTGGAAAGACTCTCGCAGTGGGCAAACATCCAGGATAAGGAGACCAATTGTCCTTATAGCTGAGATGATTATATTTTTTATTGAGATCCACATGAATGCATAAACTTATTGGCAATAAGATATCCTTTAGTGATAGCAGAGAAACTTAACCTATGGTGCCTATATACCTTTCTGTTGTTAATCCAAGCATCCATTTTGCTTTTTCAAGATTTGTGGAGGGGATGATGTAAGGGAGAAAAGGAGAAAAGGTCTTTTTTTTTAGGTTGTTACAGAAAATAGATCTCTCTTCCTCCATCAGCATCCTTCTCAGAATAAATCTTTATTCAAGGAAGGCCATCTAGACTCCCCACACTAATGTTTTACTATGGTCATATGAATAGGTCATTAGAGACCTCTAGGAAACTCTGTGTGAGCATTTTGTTTTCAGGGGTTGACTTCAGGAAGGATGCAGTTGGAGTCACTTTCCTGATTGACCCTGTGACCAGATTCTTGCACCTAAGTGGATTCCTAAAGCGCTTTTCAGTTTTAAGAAGATTGTAAAGGGAAGCGAGGCACACTTTTCATCTGCTTATATTCTGTTCTGCTCAAAAGCTTTTTAAAAAATGTTCATAACATCCTAGTTCTTCAAGTATTCTCATTTGTTTTTCTGGATGACTAGTTCACTAAGGTTTAAGTAAATGATGAGGGTATGTCTCCAGATGCTTTACAATACATTTGTTTGGATTTTTTGGACAGCTGGGTGATAGAGTTATGAAATTTCAGATTGTATCTCGGGTTCTGGTGACACGTGCAGACTGCATAACTTTGCCCTCATGCTTTATTGAAACTAGAAACTTTCCCAGAAGGGAAAGTGCGGATTTTAAGTAGTGTCATCCACGTGTGTGTATTGCTCATGCCTTCTACAGAATTCAACGTTATTAAATCTTTTTTTTTACCCTAGGGGTATATTTTCCTCAATGAGACTAATTTGGTCTAATAGAAATAATGCTGTCTCCTATGCTGTCTCCTATGCACCTAATACCTTTATCCCCCAAACATCCATGTGCCTTAGCGGTTTCATGATGAAACACATTGATCATACGGTATGGCCAGAAGCCATGGCTCATCTTACAGGGAAACTACAAGGTTAACCCTGTGTTTTCTGTCATTTCTTTCTTCTGACTTCCTTTCTGTTGTGGAAGGAATGCCAAGCCTTAAGATGATTTTGTTTCCCAGCTAAATGTTACAAGTAAGTCTGGTTCTAAAAGGCAGCTTCTTAACTGTACTTGAATTGGAAGACAGGCCAGGAGAGATTGATTTTGGGGGTCATTATCGTTAAATAATTTGGCTACATTGGAATTTCCAGAACTTTAATAAATAGCATGTCTCCCTCTACTAGAGGCTCTCCTATTGGGGAAACTATGGATGGCAGAATGTTTTTGTTGTTCTAAAACAAAAAAAAAATCGAGAAACTGAAAAACAACAAAACCAAGAAAGCGTATCTACTTACATCAGTTCCCACTTGAGGACTTCATTTTGTGTTAGAGTTGAAGAAATGGGTAGGACTGAGTTTGAACAACCAAGCTCTTTGTCTTTAGTGTCTGAGCTAGCTGAGAAGTCAGCGAGCTTTTTTTTTAATTGACTTTTTTGTGAATTATAAGCTAATTTGCTCTCCTTAGCTTTAAACCTCTTTGCCAGTACCTACCATGCGATTCTTTTATCTAGCAAGCAGCGCTAAAATCTGCTGGTTCGATGCATTTACACTGCAAAAGGAACCTGCCCAGTCTAGTTGGTTGAGATTCAGCCTTCCTTTTCAGAAGAGCGGGCCGGGCGGTGGCAGTCCTGGTTGCTGGAGTGGCCTGCTTAGAAAGACTTGTTAATGAAGCCAGGGTGATTTAACCCAACTCACAGAATCTTGATTTTTCTCTTTCCTGACTTTCAGGGGGTTTACATCTTTAGCCTTAAACTGGCATTATGAACGATGCCCCCCCCGCATCCAGTAATGGGATCATTATTTCTCCCCCTAGTGAAAGGCTGCCTCTAAGAACAGAACCATGTGTTGGGGCAGAAAGCAATCCCAAAGGAACTGGATAGGAATAGCTCTGGCAGTAAAAACAGCTAAGGGAATTTGTGTTGTCAGCTCGCCAGAACATCAGATTCACACCTCCGGTCCTGCAAGAGGTGCTAGGGGCTTTTAAAAAGTCCTCTGTAGCTGCGACCTTGGCTTTCTAGTCCACTAAACAGTGGCTCACCCTTTAGCCATTGCTTTGGGCTGCTGTCTTGATCCTGCAGGAAACAGAACTAGTCTTCTTTTCCCAGTCCTCAGATCCTCCCAGAGAATCTCTGTCCAGATTGGCAGTACTGGTACAGCTACAGTTTATGCTGGACACAATGTTTTGCGTGCTAATCTCAAATCAACAGAACCCCATCCCCTCAACCATTAAACCTTCTAGGCTGAATATACAGCAGCACTAGAAACCACGCAGCAGCACTGTGCTGTCTCTTGGGGAGCAGACTTTAATAAGAATTAGGACAAAACACAAAGTGTTGTTGCTATTGTCTCTTAGCTCCCCTTCCCTAAATTCTCCCCTCAAAATATCACCTTTTTACTTTTTGTGTTCTGTGCCTATCCTTTTCACTTACGAGGCTTTTTAAATTGAATGCTTTGTCAAAAGGCTGCATGACTAAGATATGCCCTTAAAAGCCCATGTATCTGTTTAAAAATGTACAGGTAGTTTTGCTAGATGTGTAAATTCTTTCATTATGTGAATAATCTTTTTTAAAAAATAAAAAACTATTCTGCATCTGTGCCAAGGACAAAAGTCAACATTATTCTTTGGTTTTCAACCAAACTAGACTTTAGGCAAACTGGGCTCCTGACAGAATGCTTCTTGCCTGGCATGCATGAGGCCCCGAGTTCGAAGCTTAGCACTGCAAGAAAATAAAAAGATGTGAGCTAATTTATACTAACTTTATTACATTTTGTTATTGAAAAGGCAAGTCATGTAAAGTCGGCAATCTCCCCCAACTCCACCCTTAATAACAACAGTACCTGGTGTGGAAATTCGTTTACTCTGCAACGATATTATACTGTATTGTATACATCTTAGTTTAGTAAAGGAAGAGTTAGACGCATGGCAGGGTGTTTCGTGTATTTTCCTTAAGCTTCCGTATTTCTATTGAAAACTGCTTGGTGTGTGTGTGTCCCTAGGCTATTTTCCTGAGACCCCTTTTCGGTAGAAGAGGGGTGGGTTTACCGCCTCCTACTCGTTCAGACTTGTAGCGCATCTCCTCTGAGGAGCCTGCTTGGGGCTTGTAGCAAGGTCAGCTTCAAAGCAGGCACCCACCGCTTGGGTGGAATTTTTAGACAGGCGTTGGCAGAAGTAAGAAAGGTTTTCTCTGGCTTCTTAGAAGGGAGTTTCGTGAAGCGGTCTGCGGGTCCTACCTGCGCCTACGCAATCTCCAGAGAGGGTCAAGGCTAGGAAGAAAATAAGACGTGGTAGCTTACTGGGACCTGGCTGGAGAAGTTTCAGGAGAGTCGACTGCATTTGAAATGCTGCTTCTGACCTCCAGAGCTCTGGTCACCTATGCCAAGATGCGGGCTGTGACACCCTGGTCTGGAAGGGAATTTCAGTTGAAAACACCAGTTTGAAATTTCCATAGTTCAGCCGACTACTGGGAAGTGACTTTGCTCATCCCCCCCCCAAAAAAAAAAAACCAAAAACAAAACCCAAAAGGAATTCACCTTGGTCCAAAGATAAAGCAAGTCTTCCAAGCCAGTAAAGATCCTTGACTAGAGGGGACCAAATCTAAGCTTTCTCTTCCCTTGGTTGTCATTTCGCTCAGAGCTCACTAGAGTCCTTTTGTCATTAAACGTGAAACAATTCACGTCTTTGTTGCCTTCAGGGAAATGTAAGCAGGGAAGGATCTGAACCGGCTTCCCGAGGCACCTTCAGAAGAAAAGGGGCCGCCGCAGGGGCTCTGCAGAGAAAGTGCAGCTACCACCAACTGTGCTGATAACCTGTTCTAATTTTATTTTTGGTTTTGTTCCCCCTGTAGTGATCTTTAAAGGAAACACACACAGGGATACACCAGCACAAAACCCCGGAAAAGCCCAGATGAATGTTTCCCTGCTTGGGTTGACAAGCTGAGAGTACACCAAGAATCATGCCGGTCCTGGCAGTTGCAAAACAAACTGAGCTGAAAGAGCAGAATTTCTTCTGGTCCTTCCTTTGGCCATGAGGCTGGGCGTGGCTGGAGGATGCGTGACTCCCTTCTTTGCCTCCCTGCTCAGCTTACTTGGTACTAGGAAGGGCCAAGAGCTGGGGTCCAAGTTCGGTTTCCCACTCTCTTCTGGTCAACAGTAACCTATTCAGCTGGCTTCTGTTCATGCTGAGGTGCCCTAGGAAGCGGGTCCTCTTTGACAGACTATATGTGTTAGACTTAGGAGAGGTTCTCTTTTCTAAGATGTGGGGGAGGCTGGGGAGTGTCCACTTTTCTTGTGGACACTTGCAATAGGGAGTCTTCTCTGGGGGCCTTTAGTGCCAAGCTAATCCCGAAGGCTGGGGAAATGGGAAGAGCAAGAATAGCAGGGCCTATTGGGCTTCTGACTTAACTCCCGCTTGATGCGATGCGCACTGCGACCTCCTTTAGACGTCTTAGGTGTTCACCTTTAACCTTCACCCGCCTGCGCTTCACCTGTTGTAAAGTGGAGACAGGAGCATCGCCCACCACCTAGGAAGGTTATTGTGTTTGACTTCCTTGGCTCTCACTAAATAGTGGGATGAACTAGCAAAGAATGGGTCCACCGTTTCCCACCTTCCTGTAGCGGACGAACTTTTTTCAGTCTCTAGCTTTCCCAGCCCACAGGGCAAGGACAACAACAAATCAACGATACAGAGGGGTCCCTGAAGGAGGTGAAAGAAAGATCCTGCAAGGAAGGAGGTGTGGGAGGTTAACTGTTTCCATTAACACGAAAAGAGTAGTGTTTGGGGTTTAACGCTTTGGCGCGTGATGAAGCCTAGTGTGTTATTTGGAATCCAGCAAAAAGTTAAGACTATAGGGTGAATTGAAGCCTTCGTATTTTCAAACGCTCTTCCGAGACTTGTCCGAGCGGATCCATAATCCGGCGCCTGTAGGTGGCGCTGCAATGAGGTGCCTGGATGAAGAGAACGCGGTCTGAGGACTGAAAGACATTAAAGGGGGGGAATCTAAGAAAATTTCCATAGCTACCTTTCTACATCTCCACTCCCGCCTGCTACCTTTATTTCGGGGGATAACGGCGACAACACCGCAGGACCGAACACTCTGGTGCTTCACGCAGGGCTGCTGAGAGCCCAGGGAGTGCTGGACCTAGAGGTCCAACCTCTAGGTTCAGTGTCTAGGTGTGAGGCAACATCCTGTCACCAACTGTTGGGAGAGATCACAGTGACTGATTCCCAGATCGCGGCATTAATGAATTTGCTAGTGATTCTTCTTGCAGACTGATTCAGAACCTTCAAATACCATACTAAATCGGATCTAAAGCTATTTGCCCCTAGCTGAGCAGTTCGGGTCCATCTAAAGGGCCTAGGGCTGCAGCCGGGCCCCAAGGAGAGGAAGGGCGCTCTCTATATCCCGTAGTCTGTGAGCAATCCCGGATCACCCAATAACGCAGTGTGAAGCATAACCCTACCACCGTAACCCGCACCTCACTCCTGGGCTTTGCAAGTGCTGTCCAGAAACCAGGACTAGAGGCGCGGTCTGGTTCTCCCTTATCTTTTCCAGAAAGCTCTAGGCAATCTCATTTTCACAAACAACTGTGCTAAAGGACCCGCATTTTTGCCCCCCCCACCCTCGCTACCCCCTCCCANCAGCGTCGGAAGCTCAAGGTCACTGAGTGACCGTGGCCCGCGTCCTGCCGCTGCAGTAAATCGTTACTAAAATTGCAACCGTGGCAAAGCGAGATACCCTTCTGACAGCTACAGGGTCAGCCTGCTCCCCCTACTTTCTCAGCCACTATCCCTCTGTAGAGACCAGATTCATGATTACACTTTCTGTCCCTCAGCCACAAGTTTTACTCCTTGAACAAAATACTTCCCTTTCATTTGAGGCTTTAATAAACAAACGCAATCGTACCGCAGGAGGCTCAGAGCCCTCCTACTGAAAGCAATTCTACTGTTGAAAACTGAAAAATGGGTGTAATTTGCGTTCAGAAAGTGATGTTAGGGTCACAGCAATTTCCCGGGCCGTTATTTATTTTTACTTCAAAGTCTTTAGGGAAGATTTGCTTATATACTCGGAAATCCTCCAGTACGAGAACCCCAGCAATTCCGCTCGCCTTCAACGAGGGAGGGGGGCTGGAGGTGGAGAACAATTACTGAGTGACGCTAATATGGGGAAACTGAAAAGAAATGTCGATTGTTTTTATTGTAATAGAAGGAGTGAGCAAACAGAAAAACCAACCCCGGCTGATCGGAAACAGGCAGGCGGAGAATGAAAAGTGGGTTTCAGGCCTCAACAGGCCCCTCCCTCCCCTGGCCTGGGAAGGAGAGAGCCGGCGCTGAGCGCTCGCTGGACCCTACAGCCTCCAGCACAGGCTCCTCGCGACTGTCCAGTCCCGGCACACCCGGAGCATCTTCTTGCCCTCCCTCCTACAGCCTTACCTGCCGCAGAAGAGGAAAGGGTCTCAGTGTGCGTGGTTCGTCTGGCCGAAGCAGGGCGGAACAGCCAGAAAGCAAAGCTCCGAGAGTCCTGGGGCCCGCTTCGGGTCCCCTGTAGCTTCTGATTGCTCTGGGTC
>LOEQ01003396.1:24959-35103 GCA_001685075.1 Bramus lutescens
AGGGGCTGGTGACCCACGGGTGCCAAGGAGATGGATCCCGGGTTGACTAAGTCCGGGCGGAAGGCTGAGTAAAAGCCTGACGTCCTGCTGCACGTGTGACCCCCTAACCCTTCCACCACACCCAGCAGTCACAGTTAATCCAAGGCCGAGCTTCGAATGGCCAGGCCTTGGGGTTCAGAGCAGCGCCCCGCTAGCGGGATACAGCCGGGACACAGGCAAGCCGGAGTTGTAGGACTTGTAGGAGGCTGCGGGACCCTGTGCAAGACAGTTCCCCTGCCTTGTCCGGCGATAATGGAAGAGGGGCAACCAGATAAATGTAATAAAGTTACCATTTCCCGATTAAAGATCACATCATAATTTCCCAAGGGAGGTTAGTGAGAAAACCTCAAATTATACGGACTGGCTGTGGACCGTTTAATTTTCCTTTCCCTCCCCCTGGCCCTCCCTCTACTCTCTGAAGGAAAATTTAAAACACTAGTGTTTCTTTTTCTCTCCTCCCTCCACCCCGCCTTGAGAAGAAGTAAGCAGCCGCCACACTTTTGTGTGAGTCCAAATTCGTCAGTATGCTAGAATGAAGAGTTCAAAACTCAAAGGCGGACTTAAGGCAGTTTAAGGCATTTATGGAGTAGACTCCACCTCCAAAGCGACAAAGTACTTAGTCTTATCTCAAAGCCTTAAAACGTTATTTCTCGTTAAAACCAGTTATAATATTTATTGGAACGTATTATTCTTATCCGCTGGGGGACATCTTAACTATCATTTTCTCTAACAAAGTACATTTCTATTTCCTAGTCCCTCTCAGGTGTCAGGATGCATTAGTAGCTAGTTATTCCCTGACAAATAGGACTAAAAACAGCAAGGAAAGAAAGGCGCTTTTATCAGTCTGCTTCCACTGCAGAGAATGCCCACGAGGTAGCATCAGCAAATTCACTATTTTCTTTTGCAAAGACCTGCCTGGAACAATGGACTCACAGAGGCCAAGGTGGTAAGCAATGGTTAGAAGCCTGGTGCTTTGGTACCACTGCTTCTTAAGCAAGCTGTTGACCCATTTAGAGCCTCGATTTCTTCATTTTCAAAATAAGGAAATAATAATCCCAAAGTCAAAAGAGTGAGCAGAGTCAACAGATTTGGCTCTTAGAAAACATTCTTTAACCTCTGTAGCTATAAATGGCAATTAGAGAATGACGTTAAAAACAAGCGATATTCATATGCATTGCTTAGAAAATCCATAGTAAGAAACATTCCACCAAGCATTTGTGACAAACAATAGTTCGAATACACAAAGCAACAAGAACAGTAGTAGCCTAGCAAGCATTTAACAGGAGTTCACTGCCTTCCACTGCTCATTGCTCTTTGGAATCACACTGTGAAGTCTAGAGCTCAGAATAAGCTCCAGTTCCCACAGGCAGTCAACGAACACCCTTCACCAAAAAAGCAGTTTCCTCACCCAGAAACCTTCAGGTCCCCTTTCATTTCCCCCTCCCTCGAATGATGTGTCTGCCAGTGAAGCGTGTTTAGAAATGGCTAATTTATAATATGCTTTAAAACTAAACTGACAGTTTATTTAAAATAAATAGCATTTCAAGTAATTTACTGTTTCCCTAAAACTCTCTTACAAAGAATTTTACATTACTAAATTATGTTCTATAAAAACAAAGAATTTAAGGAAAAGGTGGCCAGATAAATGCTGTTTTAAATGTTGTAATACTTAGGAGAGCAGAACCCCAAATAAAAGGATATTTCTGTCAAATTTATATTTGAAGAGCTCTTAATTGAGATGCTATCCCATACTGCCGTGTAGGCAGGTAATTCAAATGATCTACAATCACAACACAGAAAGAGTTTCTAAGCACAGCATAAATCAGTGGATACTCAATTATGATGAAGGTGGAAGATGGGGTAAGGAGACAAACAGTTCACCTTAGACATTGATTTCTTGATGTAAATTACACAGGAACTCCTAAAAATTAATAGGAGTAGGAATTGTATATGAGTGTATTTCTCTTGCAATATTCAAAAGTTAACTTTAATTTTACAAGTCCTGCTCTGCCTACAAAGTATTGTCAGCATATTCTGATAAAAAGGATAACTCAGGTTCCAGTTGCCCTCCTGGCCAACAAAACTTGCAAGTTCTTGACAAAGGAAAACTGAAAAAAAAATGGTTGTAATTCATTTGGGCGCTTGAAGTTGTAATTAATTGCTGTGTTATTCTTTAAAGCTAGTTTCCTTTTGGGGTGCTGGGGGTGAGAGGAAAAGAGGAATTCAGACTCAGCTCAGAGCATGTTTTCTTGGACTACACCTGCAAAATGACCCTAGAACAAGCTGGCAACTGAGAGCTGATCCTATTGTTTACCATGATCTGGAGTTTCTAGTTTTAGCTCAAACTTCAAAGATACCTGACACCTAGGAATTAGAACTGTGTGCACCATGTTTCAAAATTAGTTTAGAATATCCAAATTTATCTTACACATTAACGTTGAACTGTAATTCATATCAGAATTCTATTCAGAAGTCTTTATTGACTAGGGTAGAAGTGTTTTTATCTGAGATTTTTCAACTATATTGGGCAGGAAATCCTTACTGTTATCTACTGTGAAGGGAAACAATGTTTTCTTGTTCTTTCTATTTGATTTTCTTATGTTGAAGGCACAGAATCTCTGCTTAATGTGATCAAGTGAAAAAATGCAATAGATAAAGAGAGGTGTTGGCTTTATCTGTCATTTTACATGGGATTTGGTAAATTAATAACTGATTTTATTTACACAATTCATAAATAAATGCACTGTTTTTGAAAAGTTTTCTCCAAGTAGGCATGTTTCCTCAGAACAAACTGCTCACCTGCTATTGGTTCCCAGTATCTTCATTTTGAGGCTGAGTATGTTAATGGAGCCAGTAAATTTAATATAACACTCGTTAGCAATTGAGATATCAGAAACAGAGACTAATCTATAAATACTTACACTAAAAATGTTCAGAATTAAATGAGTTGTGAAGACAGTTGAATTTAAAGATGCAGCTTAATCTAAAATTCTCATAAAGTATTTATTTGTGCATCATTTTAAGCGATGATATGTTGGAATCATCTTGTATATAATTTCCTAGTGCAGTATTTTAAAAACTTTGTTTGATAATTAAAAAACAAGTAAATCCAAAAAATTGAACCTATTTTCCTGAACATAGTATTTTCATAAAGACAGAAATGAAGTTGCCCTGACTTTTCTTCACAGTAAATAAAGTGCTAATTTTTGTTAAATTAATTTATAATTTTATAGAGAGTGAAATTTTAGGCAAATTTCAGTAGTCTTTGAAATCCATTAGACATACATGGTCTAATTTGATTAATTTTCAACCAGTAGTATTTTAAAACAAACTTAATAATAATTATATATATATGTGAAATGTGTCATGTGAAATAGCAATACAAGGTAATTTAAAAGACCATAAAATCCAGATCCCTAGATGAAAGGATTCTGGATTTTTTTTATTATTTTATGTTATCTGAGGTGATTGACATGCTAAATGATTTGATCATTGTACAATGTATACATGTACTGAAGCATCACACTGTACCTGACAAATCTATGTAAATATTGTTGTATGCCAATCAGGTACAAAACAAAATTAAATCAGCATAAGGCTATATCAGTTTTGATAACATTTTAGAAACATAAAATTTAGAAACAATTAAATATTATACTAGCTTCCCATTACCTAGAGACATTCAGACCTGCAATAGGCTAACTAAAAGTAATTCTCTGGGGTGAGTGTTGAGTCATGTTCATGACATGGTTTGTTTTCCTAGGTCATTACATAATAAAGAACAGAAGAACAGTAGTTAGAGAGATAATCTCAGAGAAATAATTTATCAAAAATACCTGCTTATTTTCAGATGCAAAATTGTTTTTTGTCCATGAAACTGATATTGTAAATATATGTGAAGCACGATTGTCTTTATGGCCAAATGTATCTTACCATAAAGCCAGGGTGAACCCTTGTTATGAGAAAGGAAAGGCTAAGTAGATTGGAGGAGTGGCCGACAGACAGACAGATCATGGACAGTTAGACTGGTATTTGCATTTTCTTCAAGAAAGAAACTGTTGAGTAGAACATTTCCAGAATTTGAAAAAAAAATAGTCTTTAACTTCTAATTTCCAGACAGTTGTCATTCGGCTTTTTTTTCCTTCTCTGTTTTTTTTCATGGTCACAAGTGTTTGGATACTATTGCATTCCCATTTTCTTAGAGTGGGAGGAATACAAGGAACAACCATAAATCAAATAGTGAAAAGGCTTGTTGGAACTTTTATTTACTTTTGCCAACAACTTTATTCATTTGACTTGCTTGAAGTAAACACTTGTTCTGTAATAAAGGGTGGGTGTGGGGGTTAGCTTTGTTTTGTTCTTAAAATAAGAGAATCGTACCTTTGTGTTCACAAATCTTCAGTAAGTTGTTTATGAAATGGCCCTGACCTGTCCCATTTTGTGAGGATACAAGGTGGTTAGGGCAGGTCCTTGTCCTCCAACAGCCTGCCAACACAGCCATGTGACCACCTAACTCAAACTCTTTTGCAGCATCACGATTCCTCTAGAAGATCTCTTTTAATGTTCATGAGATAAAAGCTGTATTTTTTTTCCCTGAGACAACTCAACAAAGGAAGCTAACTCTCCTAGGCATGCCTTTTTTTCTGTTTTACTTCATATCAGTAAATCTCATTTCCAAAATGAAGTAGAAGGTAGCTGGTTGTGAGGAAGACAGGGGCATTCTTCCAGAGAAAATTCTTATTGCTTTCTTGGAAGATCTGTGTGAGAAGGGGGTTGAAGGGCTGGAGTCTTATTTATGAAATATTTAGGCAAAGTAATTTTCAGAAATGGGATTTCTATTACATTCCTATTGCAGGGTTTCATTTGGAAAATTTGTTTACTTTTCCCTTGAGATTCCGTATGTTGGTTGATTTATAAATCATATTTACAATCCAATTAAACAGTGTAATTTAGCATGTTTGCTCCTACTATATTTATGGTGTACATTTGCTAGTCTCTGCTCAGCCTAACGAGCTTTTCAGATTAATTACATGCCCTTCACTGAGAACATTGAGCAGATTTGGGGCGTTGAAATTTGCTCCTTTACTGGAAAGCATAAACAACCTGGTGCTACCTGTGGCTGCTTTCCTTTGCTGTGGAAAATTTTACCCTTTCAGTGAGTTCTTCATAAATAGTGATCACTTTACCTAGTAGAGATTTATTACTTTTGCTAATGTCATGTTTCAAAATGAATAGTGAGAAAATGGATATTTATTGAGTCACTGGAATGAACTAACAGTGAAGGAGGCTGAGGGCAGGGACATTTTGAAGCACATTTGTTTTTTTCTTGCTTATTCCTGCCCCCACCCCCAAGTCCAATTTTGAAATCTGAACTCCCAACAGCAGAATGAAATATTAAGACAAAACTCTACTCTTGTCCTGCTCAAGTCATAGACATGAGAAAAAGCCGTCAAGAGTTAGTATTCTTCAAGTATTCCCCACCACACTGACTTTAACCCTTCTAGCTTCTTATGTGGTGTCTAGGCTGTGGTAGTGATCCATAAGCACACTGGAAAAGAAGAACAAATGTGTCCAGTTCCCAATGTAGACAGCTTCCTTCCTCCTTAGGCAACTTAGCAAAACTCATGTAATCCAGCACCTGGAACTTGTGACTGTCATCTTTATTTTTGGATCTGATCTTATTTAAAGAAAGTGTCTTTGTATGTATAATTAGGCAATGGTGAGATGAGCTCTTACTGGATTATCCTCATGGGCTATAAATCTATACACAAGCATCCTTATCAGGGACAAAAGAAAAGAGACATCTGAAAAAGAGGAAGCTACGTGACCATGAAACCAAAGGTATTAGAGTGAAGTAGCCCAAAATTAAGGAATACCCGAAGCCTCTAAAACCTAGAAGAGGCATTGCACTTGTCCTGTTTGGAGATAGCGTGATTTCTGCTGAACACCTTGGTTTTGAACCCCAAACCCTCTCACAACTCATTAGAAAATAAACTTCTATTGTATTATGAAAAAAAAAAGAGTTAGTATTCTAAGGCTGAGAATTTCACCCCTTTAAAGTGACCAGGTGCCTCTCTTTGTACAAGATGAAGCTACTTCTCTCATCTTGTTGCTCCCTCTCGGGTTTTTCTACAACACAGAGGGGATTGCACTCATAAACTGACAGCCAGTAAATACCATGGTGTTTTGTGAACCTTGAAATATTCAGTGTTACCACAGATGATAACAAGACAAGTTTGGTATTTTAGGTATGAGAAGTTCGGTAGACATGGAAAATTTAATAGGCTATGTTATATTTGAATGACTATAGTTATGGAGTAAATACAGCACACGAAAGTAAGCTTAAAGCCCAATGTTTTGCCTCCCCATGAAGGGAGCTTTATCTAAGGTGAGAGTTTGATCCAGTCTTTCTGTGGGTCATATTTAGGGGGTGGGGTAATAAGTGGGCCCATGTAAGGAGATTTCAGACACAACAACAGAACAGCTTATACTGCATCAAGAATGCGGGTGTATATAGTAAATTCTGCCACCAGCATCTGGCCAAAATGACAGGTAGGAAAAGTGTATCAGAGATGGAAAACAGAATTCAACAACATATTTTCTCCCAGATGGATCATTATTTTACTATGCATATTAAGTCTCTTGACATTAGGCACTTCAAAAATGTAGAGTCAAGTTTTCTATTATTTTAAAACTAATTTTAACACTTTCTTTTTGTGCTGGAGATCGAACCCAGGGTAATATGTGTGCTAAGGTAAGAATGTTTTCTGCCACTGAGCTATACTACCAGACCTTAATATTCTTATTTTGTTTTTTTTTTCTAGTTATACATTGGTATTAGTAGTATTAAACACTAATTAATAGTAGGTAGGGACCAAACACAGATGTGGACAATATTTCCTAATTCTACTGGAATAATTACATTCCAAAATAATTTTTAATGCATCTTGGGGAAAATAAAAGTATAAAATAAAATAATGAATAAAATCAAAAATCTCTGGAATGCTAGGCTATGCCCCATCTTCCCCTGCAACTTGATGCCTGCATAGATTTCTATTACCCAAGAGCTCTACAGCAAGTTCTTTTGAGACATAATTAATTATTCTTAAAAAGGGGACATAAAGGTTTTTTTTATAAGAGAAAAAAATCTAACGAAGAGAGTTGAGTTCTAGGAGACGAAAGAATCTTTTGCTAGGGCTGTGGTTTGAGGTTATATCACACCACCTTGTGACTGTCTAGGAAAACCACACGGAAGACCTGCAGCATTAGGCAGGAGTGATGGGCTTTAAATGCGTGCCCATTTTTCAACTTTCTAAAGAGCCTTGTGCATAAAAAGAAGATAGGCCAGGCGGTGGTGGCTCATGCTGTTAATCTCAGGACTCTGGAGACAGAGGCAGGTGGATCTCTGTGAGTTCAAGGCCAGCCTAATCTACAAAGTGAGTTCCAGGACAGCCAGAGCTAAACCTTGTTTCTAAACCACCACCTCCTCCTCATCCAAACAAATAAACAAATAAATAAAAATAAGAGAATTTCAGTTTTATTAAACAACAATATGAAGTCATATGTCTTTGTTAATTGTTCTGAGTTTTCTTAAAAGGCCATCATTTGAAATACATTTTAATTTCATCTGGGTATCATGGCATATACCTGTGCTCTCTGGTTGGAAGGCTAAGGTAAGAAGGACATGAGTTTGGAGCCAGTCTGGGTACACGGTGAGACCCTGTTTAAAAACAAAAACAAAAGCTGGGCATAGTGGTGCACACATTTAATCCTAGCATTTGGGAGGCAGGTGAATCACTGTGGGCTTAAGGCAAAACTGGTCTACATAGTGAGTTTCAGGACAATCAGAGATACATAGTGCAACCTTGTCTCAAAAAAAACCAAACAAATAAAAAACAAAAATAAACAAACAACCCAAGCAAAGAAAATACCCCAAAACTTAAAACAAAGCATTCAAATTCCAATTGAATTAATATATATATATATATATACATACATAATATTGTAATTGTGATAAGTTGAACAGTTTATGAATGAGCTATTGTTTTTTGTTTTTATTTTTAGAGACAGGATTTCTCTCTGTAACCCTGGCTGTTCTGGAACCTGATCTGTAGACCAGGTTGGCCTTGAACTCAGAGAGATCTACCTGCCTCTGCCTCCTGAGTGCTAGGATTCAAGGCATGTACTACCACCACCCACCTGAGATATTGTTTATTAACCCTTATAATTTTCTAAAATATTTGGATATTTCTAGGTGCCTAGGACATAGGAGGTACTCAAGGATTCTTTCTCTTCTCTTCCATTTTTAAAAGAATACACAACAACAAAAAGAAGAATATAAGTTATGTGTTCTAATAGACCAAATATTTAAGATGAGGTTTTGTCAGAAGTCTGTGGGTAATGCTAATGCACATCTCTATATATTATAAAATATACATGTGTATGTGCATGTATGTATGTTTAGATATTCCTTTTATACTCAGAAAATAGGCCTAGACCCCACTATTATATTCTCATAGACGTGGAAGTAAAATTGATGACCAAATGAGTTAATTCAGAAAACAATTTTTGGAACTGAATGAGAAGGGATACGGTTTATTGTTGGATGGCATACTTGGTATACACAAAGTTCTGGGCTCAATCTGAGTACATAAAAGAAAGCACCATTTCTGTCCTAACTTAATTGGACAAAGCATCTAAAATGTGTCTGATTTACTGAGCTCTAGGGACTAAATCATGTTTTCTAATACAGTTCCAGTATTTACGTTACTTTTTTACTAGGAAACAGGTTGACACATTAGTCCAGTCATGTCATTTCCAGGAAACAAGATTTAGTCTTTATCTTTACAGAGTAGAAACTGAGAGGAAAAAAATGAACCACTTGAAGTGTGGGGAGTACTCATGCCAGAGAGGGATTAGAAATCAGGGTGTTTTGGGTGTTGTTAATAGTAACGATACCAACAATGATTTATTAGATGCCAAGAAAGCACTGGTTTCTAGACAAGCTTGCCTGCCAGAGCCGTTCCATTTTGTTTGAAAACAAAGATTTCACATTAAATTCATTTAAAGGGATTTATCCATATGGCTTTAAGAACAAACAAATAAACAAATAAAAACCCAAACTTTGCAAATGCAAAATTTCCGATTTCAAAACTACACATACTCAATTCATATTTGAGGAGCAAATTTCTTTTCTGATAAAACTGTGAAAAATATATTCCCAAACTTCATTAAGAAAACACACTAACTCCAAACCAAAACAACAATAAGAAAACCAACGTCAAAAACCATTGCTAGAAAAGTCCCAATTTTACATGTCCTTTGTCCAAGTAGCATTTTCAGCACGGCATCTTAAAATATGGCCCATGTTTTATTTAACCGAGGGTTTGCTCATTTTGAGTTTCTAACACAGCAGCCCGTACCTTGTTCCCTTCAGTCCTGGAAATGAAAGCTATATGAAATAGGCCTGGCACAGAGCTTTAACAAAGGAGCTGAATGAAACCCAAGTGCCAGGAAGGTTGACAAAGGCTGTGGAGAGCTGCGTAATCAGGGTTGACTCTTTCTCACACTGCCTCGCCTTCGTAGACTTTCAAATCACAAAAGTAAGAACTGTAAATTTTCTGGCTGTAGCTTCCTCAAAAAAAGTTTGCAGAAAGAACAGTATCTTGCTTTTCAGCACTGTGTTTGTTTAAGGAGCCAGACTGGATACTTTTAGGTCAAAGAAAGGTTAAAAGGAAGTCTAGGGGAAAAAAAAGACAGCCCAGAAGTAGAACCGGGATACTGTGAACTCAGTCCGAGTTTCTAGTCTGTGTCTGAGGACTGGAGAGATGTTGAATACTGTAATGTGATTGTCTTTCCGTTCTTCTGTCTTTCCTCTCAGGCACCAAATGGCCTCCCAGCTGTGAGCAGTTTTGTATCAGCATCCAGCATGGCTCCTTACCCTACTCCAGCTCAAGTGTCACCTTACATGACCTACAGTGCTGCTCCCTCAGGTTATGTGGCTGGACATGGGTGGCAACATGCCGGCAGCACCCCTCTGTCCCCCCACAACTGTGACATTCCCGCATCGCTGGCTTTCAAGGGAATGCAGGCAGCCAGAGAAGGT
>LOEQ01003396.1:46762-58556 GCA_001685075.1 Bramus lutescens
ATTTTAAATAAATGCTGATTGGCCAGTAGCCAGGCAGGAAGTATAGATGGGGCAACCAGGCGGGAAGTAGAGGCAGAGCAACGAGAATTCTGGGAAGAGGGAAGTTTCAGTCTGCAGTCATCACCCAGTCACAGAGGAAGCCAGACACAGAGCATGCAAGATGTGACTGCCTCCACAAAAAAGGTACCAAGCCAAGTGGCTAACACAGACAACAGTTATGTGCTAATATAAGTTATAAGAGTTAATAAGAAGCCTTAGCTACTAGTCCAATCAGTTTATATTTAATGTAGACCTCTGTGTGATTTCTTTGGGACTTGTTGACTGCAGGAACCAGGCAGGACAGAAACCTCAGTCAACAGTGATCCAGGCTAGGGCTGGTGGGCCACAGCTAGCCCTCTCATCTTGCCTCTGATAAATTCACTATACCACCATGCACAAGAGCCTTCCAGATACATTTATCAGTAAGTTTTGTTCTCTATTCCCGAGACCCTGTCTCATTCACAGCCATCACTCTCATCCATTTCATGTGCTATTGGTTTTTGCACATCTCTGTCTTCTTCACCAGGTTGTGAGCCCACAAAGCATGCATAGAAACATGCATCACACTTCTTTGCAATGTCTGTCTCCCATGGTGGTGTTGTGGCACATGCCTGTGCATGCATACAAAATGAATAAGGCCATGTAATTAAAGAAGTATGAGGATTGTTGCAACTAGAGTTCTAAAGAAACACAAGAGAAAAGGAGGAAGGGAAGAGAGAGAGAGAGAAAGAGAGAGAGAGAGAGAGAGAGGAACAAGTAGAATGAATGAGTCTGCATGGAGAGAGGAAGTCCTACTTGTGTTGTGGTTGTGGCCAGAGATCCGCAAAAAGGCCATCCATCATATCCCAACCCTCCTTTGCATTCTGGTAAATTCTTTGTGGCTAGATTAAAGCACTTCCCTCCAAAGATTTTCTTAGGGTTATGGACACTGCCTATCCAGGGATTTGGATGGTGTAGATAAAAATCTCCAGTACGACACTGCTGAGCCTATACAAACCACTGCAATGGACAACCTCCTTGTAGTATCAAGACCTCAGAGGGTTGGGGCAAGGACAGCGATGGTGAAATAGATTAAAGTCCAATCTTGGTCTTTGGGTTTGGAGATCCTTGTAAGATAGTTGATAGGGCAAGTTTGCTTTATATTTTAGAGTTACCTAACAGGCAAGTAGAGGCATTCTTGGGAAGAGAGCCTGTAGGCCATTACTTTTGACTGGTGTAAATGTAAAAACTTTTTTGTTTTTTGTTTTGTTTTACTTTTGAGATAGGGTTTCTCTGTATAGATCTGGCCACCCTGGAACTTGTTCTGTAGACCAGTTTGTGGTGTAGGATGTCCTTCTGTTTATGTGTTGCTTTCAGCAATGAATGAATAAAGAAACTGTTTCGGGCCTGATAGGGCAGAATTTAGGTAGGTGGAGAAGACAGAACTGAATTCTGGGAGGAAGTAAGGAGAGTCAAGAGAGACACCATTGATCTTCTGCCTGAGATGGATGCCGGTTAGAATCTTGCTGGTAAGCCACAGTCACGTGGCAATATGCAGATTAATAGAAACGGGTTAAATTAAGATGTAAGAATTAGCAAAGAAGAAATTAGAGCTAATGGGCCAAGCAGTGTTTTAATGAATACCTTTCTGTGTGGTTATTTCAGGTGTAAGTTAGCCAGGCGGCTGGGACAAACAAAGGGCCCCCACTCTATTTGTAACAAGTTTGGTCTTGAACTCAGAGATTCGCCTGGCTCTGCCTCCTGAGTGCTGAGATTAAAGGCGTTTGTCATGATGCCTGGCAAAATAAAGTGTTGTCAACTTAGGAACTTGGAAAAGAGGAGAAAGTAAGCAACATAAAAGTTTTCTTCATTGAGTTCAAGTGAGCTTTGGGAGATGTGGTTGTAGGGACCAGAATCCATGCTGAAGCCATGTGCACAGGGTGAAGAGAAAGCAAGCTGAATGGAGCTGCCTTGACTCAGGGGCAGAGTCAGGGTTGGCTGTAGCCTCTACCTAGACCTCCAGCTTCGTTTCTTGGGCCCCAGCCCAAGTATGAAGGTGAATACATTCATCTAGAGAGGGATGGGCTGAGTCTACAGCCAATTATCACATACTGTGATCATATTAAAGTGGGCTGTGAGCAGAGAGAACCATGTGACAAGGAAAGGGAAGTTACTCCTGGACTTTGCCTATTGAAACCCCATGACACAGCCTCTAGGTTTTGCCTCTGAAAAGTGTGGCCACTGAGAAGTCCATGAAGGCACAACGTTACTACCCACCACCATGTTTAGCTGAATGGCTAGTCCCTGACTCTCTTATCACTTGGATTTTCAGTTTCTACCTTTCCATTAGTTTGTTTGAAAAACTGGAGGCAGATGAATCTGATAAGATACAGTGTGGCAGGCACTGGGGTAAGCGTGTTCTATATATTAGAGCCTCAGAACATTCCTGAGCCAGCGAGGGATCTGAGTCTTGTCAAAGGTTCCTGAATTTTCTAAATGGATATAAATTTGGATGAGCCCAAAGTACCCAAAGGGTTCTTTTACTGAGAATTGAAAAATTCAGTGTATTGATCCTTGAGACTGTCTTGGCCTCGCTAGCAATATTAGAGATACGTGTGCATGTACTTGTGTATCAGGATGTACCCAAGTCAGCATCCAAGAACATCACTTCTCAGACAAGATAAAAACTGAAGTTGAAGAAAGTAAAATTACAATCTTGTGAGACTATTGGTAAATTCACAATGCTACCTACTTAAATCAAATACTCAGGACAGCATCTAGATTATGTACACAAATACTCATGTGGGTGAAAAATCTATCATTATTAAGTTTCTTTTTTTTGTTTTTCTGTTTTGATTTTTAGGATTTTGTTTGTTTTCTTTTTTTGAGAGAGAGAGAGGAGGGGAGAGGAAAGAAGAGAAATTGGAGAGAACTTGAAGTTGTGTAGGTAGAGAGATGTGGGGGAGGATCTGGGAGGAATGAGGAGAAGGAAAATAATGTTGTCAATATATAGCATATAAAAATGTTTTGGATAAAAACATGTCTAACAGGCTTCCATGATTCATCACAAATTAGGAATTAGGAAACTTCCCTTGTACTTTTTGTTCGTTTGTTGGTTTTGTTTTTTGAGACAAGGTTTCTCTGTGTAGTCCTGGCTGTTCTGAAACTCGCTCTGTAGGCCAGGTTGGACTCAATTAGAGACCTGTCTGCCTCTGCCTCCTGGGTGCTAGGATTAAAGGCCTGGGCCACCACTGCCTGTCACTTCCCCTTTCTCATATTTAAAATAATTCATTTATAATATTTGCTTATAAGGAGTATTATTTTTTCTTCTACAGATTTTTTTTAAATAAATATTTTTGGATTTTTCTCACAAGTGTAACATGCTGCACTGGGAGTGAGCATCCTGAAGATCAACAAGTGTTACCTGTGTTAACCTTGCTCTTTCACAGCTAGCGGGGCTACAACATTAGAGAAAGGGATTCTTTTCTGTGGTGCTGGAACACAACCCAATGCTTCCTGAATGCTAAACAAGTGCTCTGAGCTAAATCCCCGCCTTTACAGGCTACTTTTGGCATTTAATTTGCTTGTAAACACTTTAGGGGCTAAAGTTAGCATTCCATTTCAGAGACAGTGTATGACCTGTCAAAGACACACGGCTACATAGTCAGTACCCATATTGAGAATTAACGCCAAGATCTTTTACAAGAATCCGCGACTGTTTCTGGGGTGAATGCAGAGCTGAAGGGCTGTCTGCCAGCTCCTCTTCATTGAAATCAGTAAGTCTCTTTGACGAAACAGCTGACATTAGAGTCTCCATGACTTGGGAGATGCTGATAAGTGCTTCCAAGGCATTGGCAGCTGTGGTATTCTACAACCTCTGAAACTTCACAAAATGAGTCAATGGAATTAAATCAAAGCCATGAATCAAAGCAGTTAGCGATTACATATTTGTCATTAATGTAACCATCTAATTCGCACTGTGTAGTCAACAGCTAAGGGCACATCAGCAGTATAAGACAACGGCACTGGAGTATTTAATACGCACAGAAGCAAAGTATCTTGATGAAAAGAGTCACCCCTCACCCTTTTACCTTCTCTGGCATGGGCTCTGATGTCGCATGCAGTAACTGGCCAGCTGGCTGCTGGCTAGATAAACAGGGAACGGCTGCCCTTCTCACAGACCTTTGTGATTAGGTTCTGGCGGCTTTAAGAAGACATTCCACACAGAGTTCTGCCAGAAGGAGGGGTTCAGGAAGATGGGAGAGCAGGGATTTTTTACTAGTGAGGATTGGGGGTGGTGAGGGAGATAGCAGAAAGTCTGCTGCTGTGCAAATAGCGAAGTTGAGCACAGTACAACAACGTGGTTTTTTATTTAAGGGACTCAGGATGTCAGTCCTGAAATCTTGTCTGAGAATCTTCCCACCTATGTCACAGCTCATGCTATAGTCATACTATGCTTTCTCTGCTGCTGTGCCTTCTCCGCTCCTCACAGCTGTCCCGTTTAATCTCTCTTGGTAACATATCAAGCAAAGCAGTCCTATGAGAAGTCACATGACTTCTGAGTATCACAAAGCTCTTCTTTGAAGAACTTAATTTTATATTCAGTTTATGTCTTGCTAACTGGAAGAAATAACTGAAGGATGCTCTGATGCAGGCTTTCATTCTTTGAGGCTGTAGTAAACATAAATTTATTTCTTTTTTTATGGTTTATCGAGACAGGGTTTCTCTGAGTAGTCCTGGTTGTCCTGGAACTAGCTCTTGTAGACCAGGCTAACCTTGAACTCACAGAGATCTGTTTACCTCTGCCTCCCAGTGCTAGGATTAAAGACGTGCACCACCACTTTCTGGTTGTAAACACAAATTCTTAATTTAGTCAATTGCACATGTTTAAGAAGAAGACTTGATATCATCTGAAGTTGTTGATTTCCATGAAATTACAAATATGGTCTAATATCTTGATGTAAGGCAACATATATTTCTTCCCCTCATTTTTCAATTCCCTTCCCCAATAAATCATTCCACAATCCATATCTGTATAGTTTTCATGTATCAAGAAAAGTGTGTTAGATGTGACTCTTTAGATATGTGCATTTAAATTGGAGTACCCATAGAAGGCAGGAAACAAGAAAGGGGCAATGAGGGGAGATCTCAAGGAAAGGGGAGAGAATGAAGTAGAATAAAATGGGGAAGAAAATAATACAACAGGAAGGATTAAATGGAGTTGGGGATGGGAAGGAGTATTTGAAAATGTTATATAAAACCTATTGTTAGTAAAAGTTCCCTAAAACACAAAACAAATTTAAATGGAGTTATTCAATAACAGGGGACAATCTACACCAGACACCATAGGCTATCAGACAAAAATCCTGTTAGAAGGTATGGGCTATCTCTTTTGAAGTTGTTGGTCAGTCGGGATCTATGGGAACAAACATCACACATTATTACCATTGTTGTTGGTTGCGCTCCAAAACTTGGTTGTAAGACCCTACTACTTAAGAGACCTGGGATCTAATTTAATCTAATTGAATTTAATTGGCTCCCATAAATGAATAGGGAGGGGCACTATTACAGGTGTGGCTTTGTTGGAGTAGGTGTGGCCTTTTTGGAGGAAGTGTGTCACTGTGGGGGTGTGCTTTGAAGTCTCCTTTGCTCAAGCTACACTCAGTGTGACACTCAGTTCACTTTCTGTTGTCTGTGGGTCAAGATGTAGAACCCTCAGCTCCTTCTCCAGCACCATGTCTGCAACCACCATGTTGCACTGTGATAATAATGGACTAAACCTCTGAAAATACAAGCTACCCCAATTAAATGTTTTTCCTTTATATGAGGAACTATGGCCATGGTGTCTCTTTACAGCAATAGAAACCCTAAGACAAGACCACATACTTGAGTCACAGGATATGGAGAAATCAAGATTGTACTGACCCAGATATTTCATCCCTATTGAATAACTTTCAGGATGTTAGGAGGTATCACTGCACAATGCTACTGAAGAAAACTAATCAACAGCTTTAACTATTTACAAATCTTTCAAGCTACAATAACAACTGACCTAGCAAGATATGTCAACATGTGGAAATGGTATGAATGTTATGAAACATTTTATAGTTGGATTTAAAACCAACTGTCAAGATGCAACTCATGCCTGGTACCATTAACTGGGAAAACAAAAAAACTCAAATCAAACAAGCAAGAACATGGCTATGTAAGTTAGAGGCCCTAGCAGAGAACCTAATACTATTATTCTGTAATAATAAATTCCTTTTTATACCTATAGATAGGTGCATCATTCAGACTTCACTAGAGGGGATGTTTTGAACAGCAGGTGTTTATTACAGAGACGCACAACTGGTCAATGTGTGGAGAATAAGAGATTATGAAGTGCTAAGGTCTGAATGGGACATCTCTGTCATATCCCCTTCCATCAAGGCTCTTGGGTGATTGTGAAAGAAGGGGCCAAAAGATGATAAGAACCAGAAGCAGTGGACGACTTCAGCAAAACATATATACTGGACACAACAGTGCCATTACATATACAAACTCATAATGGTTATGACTAGATGCTTGTATGAGACCTACACAGGGCAAGCCAACTAGAATTCCAGCATGGATGAAATTCTACCCCTATTGAGGAACTAGTGTCAACTGATTGCTTCTGGAAGAGGGAAAGTTAGATTTTGTCAGGGATGTAACTTCTAAAAGGCTATGGAGATGGTATATACCCATGAACACACAGGCAGCAATAACTGGACTCAGTGAGTTTTAAAAAAATTATTCTTAACTCTCATAAAAGAAACTTCTCTTTGCAGCAGATGGAGACCATTACATAAAATCACAGCTGGTCAGAAAGCAGTGACTGTGGCTTCCCAGCCTCAATGGATACACCTCAAATATGACCTCAGGCTCGAGGAATGTCATGGAGGAAGGGCCAGAAAGATTTTAAGAACCAGGGGGCTAGGAAGTCTGCTGTAAGATTGTATCGTCCAGAAATGGCAGGGAGGCTACAGTCATGGTCCCTCAACAATGTGACTGGCTAAATAAGACCTGGAAAATGACAACGCCAATAGACATGCCAATGTGGAAAAAGCAGTGAGGGGAACAGGGGAGAAATTTGTGGGGAGGAAAGGAAGTTGAATTTGACTTAAAAAAAAGGTATCAAATACATGTGCAAAAAATTCAAAATGATAATAAAAAGGAAAGATTTATGTTCAGGTCATATGTATTCAGAGTTGGTCATCTCAAAATTACAACAGTGTTTAACTCTGACACAGGCAACTTGGATACACCTTACAATGGGAAGAGAAGGACCAGTCAGAGGACTCCACTGTTGGGAAGGTAGGTGAGAAATTATAAATAAAATCAAAAGAAAGAAGACCCAGTGACTGGTGTACCCATACATTTGAAGAGGTATAGAGAAAAATGGCTAATGGTATGAGCATGGGCCTTTGATTGTCTGGATTCAAGTCTAATAGAAGTTTGTAGAAATGGACACCAGACTCTTTGGGTGAGTCTTCTTTTGAAGCTTCTCAGGGAAAGGGATATGCCATGTCACATTTAGCTTGGTATATACCAGGCCTGGCACATCATAAACGATCAATCAGTGCTTTAGCTCTCCCATATGAAGACAGTAAACAAAGGACCATGGGCGCAGAAGCAAATCACAAGGGAGTACAGATATACACTCGCTAAGCACCTGGTCACAACCACAAGGCAAATAGCAGCAGCTCTTCATTGCCTTCCCCACAGCTGGCCATGGTGACCATGAAAATGATGCGGTGTGTTGAAATCACAGCTGTCTCCTGGTAACTGAAAGAGGGGCAAGCAGACTGTGTGAGTGAACTGGATTTCTTTTTCTTTCTAGAAGGGATCTGTATTATAGATACGTTTAGTCCTCACGGGTTGAAGTCAACCAGGAGTAGCTTGTGCTCCACACACCCTTTCATTCTTTTCCACCTTGGCTATCTTTTGTTGTTTTGTCCACAGACTTTGACAAAGGCATTTTTCCCTGATGTCATGGCATCATGCTCCTTTGTCCTCAGTGAAAATATCTGCTATTGAAGCTTTATTAAAAAAAAATACAGTTGTTTCCACTTGACAGCTATCAGAAGAATCTATTAGAGTGTTTGTTTTCTCTTCATGTGAGATAATTTGGGGGAAATGCTAGCTCCCTACTCCACAAAAAGGTCACTAAACTAAAATGAGATGGTTTAATTGATAAGCATTCTTTAAGGAATGTGGAGTATTCCCAAGATTCTATCCTTGCAGGGCTCTGGCTTTTGGAATGAAATCAAAGTCTTGTTAAGAACTCTGCATCTAAATGTAGCCATTCAGAAAATAGCCATGAAAATTCCTTCCCCCTGCTAAGCTATCTGCTCTTTAAAGTATTCTGAAATGTAAAATAATTTTCAAGGCCTTAGCCACTTAGCTCAAATCATAAAATGTAGAAAATGTCAAAAATGATTTATGATTTAAGCATAACAGTTATCACTTGATAGCTTCATGTAAGTTTTACACACAATATGGTACTTGTAATTATGTGTTACCCATACATTTACATGGTTAGATAATACCTTCTGAGAGCCAATTAAGTCTTTGGGTATTATCATACAAAATAGAGGTTCAGTGTTTATACTTGGAAGCCAGTTGGGTTTTTATGTTTTGGCATGCTTTGTCTGCTCATTACCTCAATGTAAACATTGGCTCCTAGGAAAACTAGCCAACCAGAAGGCCCAAAACAGAACTCTAAAGGTTGCTGTCAAGGCAGGGGCCAGACTGAGATGCTTGGATAGGCAGATGATCAAGTAGAAATCCCTGAGTTGAGCTAGGCGGTGGTGATGCACACCTTGGACCCCAGCACTCTGGAGGCACAGGGAGATGGATCTCTGTGAGTTGGAGTCCAGCTTTGTCTACAGAGCGTGTTTCAGGTCAGTGAGGGTGGTTACACTGAGAAATCCCATTTGAAAAAGCTTGACGTCTTTGAATTGATTCTTTCCTTGAGATCTCACTTCTATACTTTTTTGTACATGTGAATTTCCCTTACTCACTTAGGTAACATGTTTGATATATCCTCTAACCAAAGCATTTAAGAGGAGTAACCTATCTTAAACCTACATCTCTAAAACGTTCCAGTCTAGTTAACTTTGGCAGTTCCCACCCCCTAATTCTCTACGTACCATCCGCCCTCAAGTTCTAGCCCTTCCCAGGACCCTGAGTCGCCTTCTGCTTTAAAGCATTCGCGTGGTGTTTGCTCAGTGGAGCATGCTCTTCCTCTTTATCTCAGCCTAGCTTATCTTCATGTTGAACTCAAGTTTGCACACTGGTTGTTCTCTCTTTTCTTTTCTCTCTTTTCTTTTTCCTTCCTTCCTTCCTTCCTTCCTTCCTTCCTTCCTTCCTTTCTTTTGACTCTGGCAAATATTTTATTGAATTTTGCAAAAAGTAGCATCAGACTGTTAGGACTATTTACAAATTCTTGACAGTAAGGATTCACTAGTACAAGGGGATCAGATAAGACAGTGTGGGTAGATGGCGAGAATCAATATATGCCAAGGAGGTGGTAAGCATGAGGACGGTTTGTTCATAAAAAATAACACTGTCTGTGTTAACAAACCTAAATGTTGGATATTTTGGCAGTGTGGTCTTGTGTCTAGAGGATGTGTAGTTCGTCATGTTCTAGAGCAAGATTTAATTCAATCAGAGCTATGTGTTTGTGTAAGTGTCACTCAAGTGCCTTATAGTGGTGATGAGGAAATTAGAAGAAAAAGAACACCCTGCGCAAATTTAATCTTTGGGCATATTCAAAGCAACAGAATATTGTTTATTATCATATTTCATAGCCACAGAGTCATACCCAGCTGACATTCTCCTTGAGCGCACACTGTTTCTTAAGTAAGGACTCCCTGTCTCCACGCCCTAGTCCACCACGGGCTAAGATCGGAGTCCTTGTCAACTTCCACCACGGGCTGAGATTGGAGTCCTTGTTAACTTCTACCACGTGCTAAGATTGGGAGTCCTTGTCAACTTCCACCACGGGCTAAGATCAGAGTCCTCGTCAGCTTCTACCACGTGCTGAGATTGGGAGTCCTTGTCAATTTCCACCACGGGCTGAGATTGGAGTCCTTGTCAGCTTCCACCACGTGCTGAGATTGGGAGTCCTTGTCAACTTCCACAGCTTTGCAGCTGTCTTCATCGCACTTGGCACAACTGAAGGTTCAGCTCCTCCTAGGATGACTGTTTCCTGCCATTTTCTTCCACAAGACCATAAAGCCCACTAGGGCAGTGGAGGTGCTCAGAGAGACGATGACCGGCACATGGCGGATGGTGCCGCTAATGCTTGTGGAAGGCACAAACAGAATGGATTCATTGAGGATCTAGGTTACTTGTACATCATTTCCATCCACTTGGGTGGTGCCTGACTGGAAAACTTTTGCCTGACGTTTATTTAAGAAAATGTCTGAATCCCTGCCCCTTCCTCTGCCTTTTCCTTCCCCTTTCCCCCAGTACATACACTCCAGGGAGTCTGTGAAAACTGCCAATGAAAGATATTCTTTTACCACAGAATCTTGTCACATACCCTGGAATTTCATAGAAACTAAGCATTTGTAGTCTTCCCCCAAGTGGTTCATTGAAAGGATGGCTGTTCTTAGTGAAACTTTAAGCCTCCCGCCTTTCCCATTGGTAAGATTGATGATCAAGTGAGACAGAATCAGAGAAGGAAACTGTCATAAATCAAACCCCACTATGACCTAATTCTATTGAGATTCTTCCTTTCAAAATACAAACAGCTCAGTCTAAGTTTTCCACTCGAACCCAAATGTGCATTTCCCATCCAGCTCAGTGTACACCTTAGGGAAGGAAGTGGTCCTCAATCATGCAACCAAAGACACAGTACAGTTCTATTGATAAACTGAAGGATTTCAGGCATTACCTTAGGCTTTCTATAGGGTTTGCAAAACAAAGAAGATGTAAAAAAACAAGAAAAGAGAGGAGTGTTTGTTTGCTTCCCTGGAAGGTAGTCTTCTATGACTATTATCTTGGAAGAAAACAAAATGTGCTTGACTTAATTAATGCTTCCTCTAGTTAAATGACTATGGGGACTGGCCTAAACGGTTTATTAAGCAAGAAATATTGAATAGATGAAAAATTGTTCTCTCAAACCCACACATGTGATTTATCATGACAGAATTTAACACAAAAACTCTATTATTCTTGGCATAATACCTAAAAACATCCTTAGTTGGAATGTCAACTAAAAGCACAGTTTAATATTTCTGACAGCTGTTATTTTTAATGGTGACATCTACTATTATTTTACTTATGGAAATGTATGAAAAGAAGCAAATCTAGAAATAGAAAACAAAATTATTAGAGGCATGGAGTACTTTAATCTTATGATTCTAATTTGTGTGTCAACATAAAAATAGTAGATCCTGAAGATCTCCAATGTGGAAAGGGAATGTAAGATTTTTTTTGGCAATGAAAACTTACTCCTACAGATGTTCGAAAAACATGTCAGTATTTAAGTTAATTAATATTTGCTTCTATAGGGCTTTACTATGAGAAGTGATGGCCTCTTTCTGGGGAGGAAGATAATTCTTCTTGCTGGCATTTTGTTTCATTTCTGAAAGATGTGAATGAGTACCCCATTAACTGCCTCCATGGTCAGTTACTATTCAAAGCAGCCTTCTCTCTGTTGTAGGTATTCACTGTACAACACTAATGTTCCTCTGGTGTAGGAGAATTGTCTGTATTCTGTCAATCATGTTTTAAATAAATGCTG
>LOEQ01003396.1:58640-83241 GCA_001685075.1 Bramus lutescens
TAATGGGCCAATCAGCTTTATAACTTATAGAGATCTCTGTGTGATTTTCGTTGGTGCTAAACAGCTGTGGGAACCTGGCAGGACAGAAAACCCCAACAAGCAGGACCCCGTTCATGTTACATTCCTCCTAAAAACAAACCTGGTGGAACATAGCACAGGGCATCGTATCAAACTGGTAATGTCCCGTCTTTCCAGTTATGTCTGTAGTTCTGTGTCTGGGAACTACAGAGTATGGATGTGAACGAGGAGGACCAGATTTCAGGTCCAAACGAAAGAGAAGAATTTAATTGTATTATCTGGACATTCTGGATAATTTACTTGCTCAAAATTTTCAGAACAACTTAAAAACTGTTACATCTGCTTTTAAAAATTTGATTTTTAGCCTGTTAGTGATGGCACATGCCTTTAGTCCCATCACTCAGGAGGCAGAGGCAGGCAGATCTCTATGAGTTCGAGACCAGCCTGATCTAAAGAAGCAAAAATTTGATTTTTAAAGTGTGTGTGTGTGTGTGTGTGTGTATTCAAGGATTATGCACGTACTCATGGAGGCTAGTGGTAACTGATCCCCTGAGACCTGGAGTTAACAGGTGGTTGTGAGTTGCCTTACATTGATGCTGGGAATTAAACTGGGAAGAGCAGTAAGTATTCTTAACCACTGAGCCAGATTTCCAGCCTGTAAATGTTAAAAACAATTTTTAAGAGCTAATTTATATGTAACAAAACATAAAGTAAAAGGCAGAGTTAGGAGTTAGGGTATTGCAGATATATTGCAATTATAATCAGATTAATTACATCAGCAGTCTTTACCTTTGAGCCCAAATTTCCCACTTCGTTTCCTTAGCAGAAAATGAGTTACCATGATGAGAATCAGGTAAATATATAATAAAGTCTACAACAGTGATTTTAACAGTAAAATGGAGTTAAAAGTCAGAATAATGATATTTGAAAAGTGTATGTACCAGAGAACACCAATCTGAAGAGCTAGTTAAACAGCCTATGGCTTGGATATCTGACCCTAATTAACTGGGTTTAGTGTCTCAAATTCTTACTTTACCTCTGCAGACATACTTTAAAATTGATTAAAATGTTCCAAAGTGACTTGGGCAATCTGTTTTATATGGTTCTATTAAAATTTTATTGGTTTATTCCTATTATAAAATTAATATATACTAAATGTAAAAGCATTCAACAGTTCAGGGGAGTGTATAGAAAGGACTTCCTCCTCAGAACCACTTACTTTCTCATACTCAATGCTCTCTCTCTCTCTCTCTCTCTCTCTCTCTCTCTCTCTCTCACACACACACACACACACACACAGACATGTGCGTGTGCACACGCCTCTCAATTTTTACCCCCAGACCTAATCATTATGAACTGCTTCTTGCAAAAGCAAATCCTTTGAAGATGGAAAAATTCTGTAAGGCATTAGAGATTAAAAAAAATTAAAGAAAAATCTAGAAATATCTCATGCCAGTCAGAGTTGATGAAATCTCAAATTCCCTTGGAGCAAGAGATTGACCAATTGCTGGCTGAAGGAACTGAAACAATAACCCTGTAAATAAACTGTCTAGAGCGAATGGCAGGAGACAGCCTACAGCAAAGATGGGATAATGCCTTCAAGGAGCACCACCACCTCTTCATCGCAGTTTATAGCAACTCGATGTTTTTCAACATGTTTTAATGATTATCATACCTTCCCCTTCACAAAGGATTGATTTATTATGGTTTAAATTTAAAGAATACTGGTTTCCCAGTTTTGAGTCAGGCTTAGATTACAGAGCACATAAAATCAATGACTTTGTTCTAGGCAAGGAAAACACAGTGTTCATTTAAGTGCAAAAAGAAGAGTCCTAGGGAAAAGTTGCTCACGTAATTCTACATGCTAACGGCTTTCACCGCAGCCCATACCACCTCTGCTTCTCATTGCTGTCATCGGCACTACCACATTTAACACTTTTATGGCATCTTAACATTCATAAACGACTTTGTAGATTGCTTATTTTAACTCTCAAAATAACTTTATCCAATCGAAAGAGCAACCATAGATTTTCAGTTTATAGATGAAAATGCCTGCAGCTCAGAGCAGTGAAGCGATTGCCTCGAGGTCGTTGAAGGAATGGATCCTCTGCTCCCATGGAGATTAACGGGTGATACCCAGTTGTGTATCTCTCTATTCCAGACCCCTCATGCCCTGGAGCCTATGTTCAGCCAATAGCCTCCATGTCTGCATTCTGTAGCAAATGCAGTTAAACTCAGTTTCCTGACTGAGGCTATGATTTCTTCTATCAGTTGGTTTCTATCTTGGTGTGTTTTTCCTTGTGAAGGGCATCATCACTCTTACAGCTGCCTAACCAAAAGTCTCAGTGTCAATTTTATCAGCTCAACATGTGATCTCAGCATACACATATAGTCTATCACTACATCCTGAAGAGTCCTTAAGACTGCTCCTCAATCTGCCAGCTTTTCCTTGTCTTCACTGTGAGCTCTGCAGCTCCAGATACTACAGTTTCATACTAAAATAGTTTCCATGTACGCATTCTTTCTTTCTCTCGCTATTACTACTCCATTTGTTTCCGCACTTGAACCAAAGTGGTCAGGTAGTTCTTCTGCTTAAACTCTCTAGTTGACAACCTAGCCAGTCGGGTTTGGATGCTTCTTCCTCATTAGAATAGATTTTACAATTAAAAAGTTAGTTTTTGATAATTTCATATTTTTTTCTCTCTCCCAGCTCCTCCCAGATCTTTCCCAAACCCAATTTCTTTACCATTTTTTCATTAATTTTTTTCATACAATATTTGGATCATGTTTTTTCCTTCCCCCAACTCCTCCCAGATTTTCTTTGCCTTCCTTCCTACACAATTTTATGTGGTATTTCCTTCTGTCTTTCCCCCGTTCTCTAAAAAAAAAGAAAACTCACAAAATGAAATAAAAAAATAACAAACAAAAGAGAACAAAGTAAAACAAAAAGTTCATAGAACCTCTAAAACATTGAGTTCCTTTTGTATTGGTCAGCTACTCACTCAACATGGCGTGCGAGCACACACACACACACACACACAGACATACACACTAAAAAGCCACTATAAACATGGATTCCATCTGTGTTTGCTAATGCCTTCTAAGTAGGGGTTCTGTCTTGAAATTGGGTTGATATGTCCAATGCTACTCCATTGAAGAAAACGGATTTTTCCTCTCCTATTTGCAAATAAATAGCTTCTTGCCTATGGGTGGGACTCTGGCCACTTCCCCTGCTTTGTGCAGTTATTTTGCATGGTTTGAGCCTGCATGGGTCTTATACATGCTGTCATGGCCTAGGTGAGTTTGTGTGCAGGTCTGCCCTGTTGTGTCTAGAAAACGCTATTTCCTTAAAATTTAATTTTGAGATTTAATTGTCAATGTAGCAGTACTGAGAGGAGGAGGGTGCTTTCAGAGGTGATGGTGCTGCAGAGTAGAGAAGTTGGTGCCATTCTTGAGTGTTGCTCTGAGACAGGGTTGTTGTGAGCTGCTTGGGCTCTTATTTACCCAAGAGCACTTTCTGCTTTTCTTTTCCCCCTGCCATTTTATTATAAGGCCAGATGTTGCACCTAATTTTTAGCTTCCCAAATCAACCTCTTCTTTACATATTACCCAGTCTCAAACATTTTGCTATCATAACAGACAATGGATTAAGACAGTAGTGCTTTCTAGGTCAAGGCTCAAATCCTTAGTGTGTGCTCTAGCAGTCAGTATGGCCTCACATAGCCAGGTTCCTGGCCTAAGGTTCTTGCATTCATCACATGGGGGTGTCTTTCATTTACCCAGAACCACAAACCCCTTCCAAGTTTAGAGCCTTGACTCCGCATGTTCCATTTGTCTGGAATGCTTGTGTCCCTGTGTCTCTGGCTGAGGATAACTTGCTTGTCAGTTCCAACGCCATTTCCTTAGAGAAGAAGCCTTTCTTGACTCCAGGTGTGGGTCATTCATAACTGTGAGTGTTGTCTTGTTTTGATTGTTCGTTCTTATCTCAAAAGCTCTGTGACAGCCTCTCACTATTGTAACCCCGGTACTCACTACGGGGCCTGCCACCTGTCAAGCACTCAATAAAGACAAGCTAGAGTAACATTCAGACCTGATGATCCCAGACTTTATGTACAGAATTCTTCCTGCACTCCCGTGTAGGGGGCCTAAGTGCCAAGATCATTAAATGACAAGGAACAAGTTATTTTACTTTGGAAACAAGTGTGGGAATGAAAGTCTGAACCCACATGGCAGATACTACCCAAAAGTAGTTCAGCACTACCCAAAGTGGGTCAAGATTTGAAATTGTTGATAGTCAAATAGCTAGGAAGCAATTCCTTGGCTTTCTGCACTAATGTAAAGTTGTAGAGAAAGAATTGCAGTAGGATTTATTGGACTTTCACTTTATACACACACACACACACACACACACACACACAGGGTCTCATTTTGTAGTTCAGGCTAGCCTTGAACTCACGATGTAGTTCCGTTTGATCTTTCTGAAATCCCTCTTCTCAGTTTCCCAAGTGCTGGAATTATAGATGTGAGCCACCTACCAGGCAATATTTGCTTTTAAAAATAATTATAAACTGCCTTTTAGCAGCTTCCTTATCATATGCTACCTGGGGTGGATGTGAGAGAGTGAAATGCACAGCTTTGAGTGTTCAGCTTGATAGGTAAGGATCATAACACAATTTAAAACGTTAATTCTTATTCTGTTCAGGAGGTTGAGGCAGGAGGATAGTGAGTTTAAAGCTAGCCTGGCCTTGGTGGTAGGTTCAAGGCCAGAGTGGGGCTAGATAGAAAGACTCTCCTTCAAAAAAAAAAAAAACCATAAAATCACAGAGAACAAAATACATCTTTAAAAGATTTTTATTAAAGATATTTTTATTTTATGTCCATGAGTGTTGTGGCTGTCTTTGTGTGCACCAAACACTTGCCCACAGATGGAGTTACAGATGGTCATGAGCTGCCATGCTGATGCTGGGAATTGAACCCGGGTCCTCTGCAACAGCAACAAGTGTCCTTAACCTCTGAGCCATTTTTCCAGCCCATATCTTTTGTTTAAAGAGCTGGGAGAGAACTTAATATTCCTTAGGGTCCTGGTTAATACATTAAGCCTTTGTTTATTAGTCTAGTCTCAAGAAACTTTTTTGTTAAACACCCATTGACATTTCACCAACCAGATTTCCAAAAAAAACGGATGGCTGTGAGTCTAGGGAGACACAGGGAGAGCAACTCACACCACACCCTTCTCTGCTCTCTCAGGAGCTTTGTCTGCACAACAGTAGCTCACCTGCACTGCTGACGTCATTAAGATTTTGGTTATTGCCAAAATGCCTGCTCTGGCAGTCTACCGAGGCAGCCTGGAGAAACTTATCTTAGCAATGTGAAAATCTCTGTTTTTAGAAGCATTTCCGAAACCAAGCATCTCACCTTCTGAATACAAAGACCCTATTGTGGTATTTTCTTTTTCTTGGGGTACTGTTTGGTTAATGTAAGACTCACTCTAGCTCTAAGCCTTTTGACCGTAAGCCTTCTCCCAGCTTCCTATACACTAACATTAATTAATATAGTGACTCTCCCAAATGCCAAGGTGTCCCTGAAGTGTGCAGCGTGCAGTGAGAGGAAACACATTTTCCAGCCATTTCTTCCTTTGCTCATGTGATTCATTAACAGAGATTTTTCTGAGGGCCTGCTCTGCACCAGGCACTGTTTTGATCTCTGAGGACACAGCAGTGAAAAAAAAAAAATCAGGAAAAGCCCCTGTTCTTACTAGCTTCCATTTTCATATGTGTTTTATCAGTGGGAGTGGGGGATGACAGCAGCACAGACCTTGGCCTGCTGGAGGGAGAAATGTTAGAAAAACCCATCATTTTTAGACAATGGTGATTTATTGCATGCTAAAAACTGAGATGGGATTTGTTTTTAGAGTAGCAGCCCAAATTTAGTAAAATGGAACCTGAGAGTTTATAAAGCATTTCTCATACATGGTTGAAAGTATTATTTACTAATGACTGTCAGCACATTGCCCATCCAAATATAATAAAACATTTTCAATATGCCCATTCAGTGGCCTTCTTTTTGTGGCTTCTTGAGAGCCCCTTTGAGAACAGGGCACACTTTACTGAGTACTGGGTATAAATAGAGAAGCACTTGACATTTGGGTTGTGAGCCTAGGCTTTAATGGTTGAGGCATCTCTTCAACTCAAGAGAGGTACTTCATTAAAGTGTTTATTGAAATAAAACATTGTAATCACACTAGTAACAAAGTTGGTTTGCAAACAGGCAAGAAAACTGTCTCCTTCCATTGTTTTAGGATTGTGTGATCTTTTAAGAAAATAAAGAAACTGCTAGGTTTCTGATCTTTTTAGTTATGCAGAACATAACAGTAATAACAACTGTAGAGTGCTTAACTCTAGAATAAAGTTTGAATGTGTAGATATTTATTTAGTGTGCCTTAAAAATTTATCTCAGGCTGGATTTTAAGTAGTGATGATGCTCCTGCCTCATTTTCCAGAGTGATAAGATTACAGGCATGAGCCACTACTTGTGGATTTTTAAATTATTTTTGATAATTCCTTGCCTATCATCTTAGGGTTACTATAGCTGGGAAGAGAAGCCATTACTAAGCTACTTCTTGTAAAGGAAAACATTTAATTGAGGTGGCTTAGAGTTCAGAGGTTTAGTCCATTATCATCATGGCAGGACATGGTGGTATGCAAGCAGACATGGTACTAGAGAAAGAGCCGAGAGTCCTACATCTTGATCCACATGTGACAGGAAGTGAACTGGGTTAGGTGTAGCTTGAGCATAGAAGACCTCAAAGCTTCCCTTCCCCCAGTGATACACTTCTTCCAACAAGGTCACAACCCCTTCAATAAGACCACACCTCTTAACAATGGGGATCATTTTCTTTCAAACCACCACATGTATAATATGCACTGTGATTATATTCACCATTATCCCCTCTCATCTCCTCCAACACTTGCTGGGTCCTCTATCTCCAACTGTTCCCCTTCCATTTAAAATATCTAGTGACATGTGACTACAAGCACATCTTATCGACCTTCCTGAATTTCTTCCTCAAATATAAATGAATTCATTTTACTTTAATAACATACATTAAAAAACAGTTAAAATATAATAAGATACATCTCTTCTTAATTAGTATAAGTGATTAATACAATTAATGTGTGTAGTTTCTGGCTGTCTCAAGTTTTTGGAGAAATAAACACTTCTCTAGTGTTATATGGGTTGCATTTTTTTAAAGAGTCTAAAACACACAGAATTGTCATCATGAATGTCAAGCTTCATGGAGGGCAAACACTGTGGTGTGTGAGTCACAAGTACACCATAGGCTAGTTTCATATTGTGTGAGTTGGGAGACTGTGGGATTCTGCATGTTATCATTGAAAGGTGATCACAATCATTGTTACACTGCAACAAGAGCAAATGACTCCAGAAGAGCGGGTTTATCCCTCACCTAAATCAAGCTAAGTGATTTTGTAAGTAACAACACACAATTTGAAATATAGCCTGATAGGTATGAAACAGAACAACTCCATGCTTTTGAGACAGTTATGTGAGTGATGTAGAAATGAAATGATGGCACAGTTTGCCGAAATTTCTGCTAGGGCTGAATAGAAAGCTTCCATATCTAAATGAGACTTTCTTCATGGAGGTTATCCTTCTCATCCAGACTTGGGTTCAGGCTCAGCTTTACTACTGATCTCCATAAGCCTTAGTTTCTGGATTTGAAAGGGAAATAACAACACTCAATACATAGTCTGACAGGGTCAAACAGATAATGGATGTGAATTTGGGGGACAGGACAAACACTCTAGAGTTGAAGTTAGCTAAGCACATCATTAGACTTTCCACCCAACAGATCCTAAATGTTTATATAGTTACCTTACTGGATGGAATGATGTTTTTAACATTGTGGTAGAAGCCAAAATAAACCATGTTGAAAATTCCATGACGTCCCAGAGTTGCTGTAAATCCTTTGTTGAGGCCCTGGAACCCCAAGCCTTCCTTCTTAATGATTTGCCTTGCATAAGCAAAAGTGGATGGTTGCTGGTGAGAGAGAAGCCAAGCAAGAGACATCATCATTGGGACCATGGAACACAGCAAATTACTACACTAACTTCCTTTCATATCAGAATTACGAGGAACTGTTTCCGCAAACATGAAAAATCATGTTTATATCTGTGATTAAAAATTAGAACTCTCTTCCCCACCCCGAAAAACCCCAGAACTTTATGCATAGCAACAGTCTTTATAAGGAATTATTGACAAAGGAACAAAAAATTCCTTTTGTGCAGTTAGTAAAACTAATGTCATGCAATAATTACCATCACTTCTAACATGTAAATGATTGTATACAGTTCTGGATTACCCGCTCTAAAGGAGGGATTACTCATACAGATAATCCATAACTTCATGTCATCCTAAATGAATTTATACTTGGCTTCCCAGTTCAGATTGTTTATTTTGTACATTATTTGCTTTTTCTGAGCTAATATTAAAATTAGTCTCAAATCCATTGCCTCAGCGATTTTTAACCCACGCTAGTTCACAAACCGATCACGGATAAGCAGCTATTGATAATACATCTCTTCACATCGGTGGGCAGTCAGTGTGTGTATCTCTTGCTGAGATGCCTCAGTGGCACTGGGAGTAACAGGCTATCTTTAATCTTTCCCTCCACTCCGATTATTAAGGAGGATGAAATGCCTTGCCTGCTGGAATCCAAAGCTGTTGCCTTTGAAGCATGCTAAACAGGGCACTCTGGTTTTCTCCAAGTTTTACAGCTCATTACCACGCAGCGACAACCATTCCCTTGAGTTTTTAAGTGTCTGAGCGATTGTTTCCTCTCTGGAGGTACTCCACAAAGGACGTCCCCCACTTTTCCTCTTAGCTTTGGACTTTTCCCTCCTGAGGCAAGCGTGGACATAACGCCTGCATGGTGCTCTGCTGGAGCAGGCTGCTTGCTGGCCACAGCAGTGTGCAACACTTTCGACTCCACGTGTTCTCCTATCGTTTGCAACAGAAACCACGTCAGCAGCTGAACAGAAAGGAAGAAAACCAACCACGGCCTTTCACTCAACTGGTAATTTTTGCCATGTGATTACACAGCATAATTTAATGTGCTTACTTATATGGTAAATGCTCTAGTTTTTGATAATAAAAATTTCAAAAATTCCAACTAGGCACAGTCCTATAATTAGCTTTATCTTTTTCACCTAAGAGGATTAATTATACGTCACCCTAAGTAAGCCCTTCGTTGTACTGTGAAAATACCATGTGAGGCTGTACCTTGAAGCAAGGAAATGCATCTCACAAGGAAGCCCGGAGAGCTCTCTTTAGGTTAACATCTAGTCTGTGCTCAACAATGTGGGACATTTGTGTGGGTGCTTTGGTGTGACAACTAATTCTCAAGTCATTCTAGTTCTCAAAAGGAATGAGAAATAGTCTACCTTGAACTCACAGATATCCACCTGCTTCTGCCTCCCAAGCACTGGGATTAAAGGTGTGTGTACCTCCTCTCAGCTTCAGCAGATATTTTTGATCCCCAAAAGGTCTGGACAGGTTTTACTGTTTTAAAACCATAGTTTGCTAAATCATTGAGATGACTAAGTTTAAATATTAATTTGGAGAGTATTATTTCCCCTCATCTTGAAAACATATCAGTAAAATATTCAAATGGTGTTTGTTGACGGACCAGTCCATGAGATTTACTTGTATGAGTCCTGGGTGAAATATAGCTCATAGATTTTGAACTCGTTGTTTTCTGAGTTTGAATGGTAACTGTTAATGATTAAGTACATCAGAGGGGGACAGACTAATTAGAAACAGGAACCTAGAGTCAGACAGCTCCAGGCAGGTTTGAGCCTCAGCAACAACATTGACCAGTTTTGCTAAGTGTTTTACCTGATTTATCTCCAGTTCACTTACTTGTACACAAGGACAACAATAGAATCCTTCTTATAGCATCACTGTTATGTTTACTAAATAGGCAGACTTAGTCCAGTGTAAGGCACTCACTGTATGTTTGCTTTTTAAAATAACAGCAATTACTACTGGCAATAATAAATTATGATAATAAAATAATGGGTATAAATTTCTTGATAGTTGAACAGTGAACTGGCAGCTTTCACAGAGGACTTGGGTTCAACTTCTAGCAGCCACAGGGCACAGACATACCTATAGGCAAAACACTCACACCCAGAAAATGGAAAAGCTGAAGCTGGTTGGAGAGGAAGGAAGGACATGCTTCTTCCAACACCTTCTGGCTGTCCTTCCTTTTTCCAGATTCTTTGATTCTGATGAAATCCTCTGGAAATGCACTCAGTATGTGAGATGACAGATGCATGCACTTCCTCCGAGGCCCAACCTCATGCAGAGCCTGGCTAAAGACCCCCTTCAGGCAGAGCACCTCACTTCTTCAGGGCCCACTCTCCTTTCCACAGCAGCAGATCCTGGCCTGGTGCTGGACCCCTTGTCAGGGACTCTATTGGTAGGCCCATGGGAAGGAAAGACTGTTGGGAGTGGAGGCTGGGAATGATAAAGCACAAGAGCTGAACCTCCCCTGTGTGTGTGTGTGTGTGTGTGTGTGTGTGTATCTGTCTGTCTCTGTCTGTTCCCAGGCACCAGAGATCACAGAATAGGTGGTAAAGTCAAAGCTCAAACAGGGACGTTTGAATCCTCTACTCAGTTCTGCCATTCTAATATGTTAGATTTTTTTTTCTGTCACCAACTCTGTGGGTTGTAGGTACCCTACCAAGTGGGGTACAGGTACCCTTACACTATCAGTATTTTAGTGGGAGGAATGAGAGAATTAGCCTAGTTAAATGGTATTCCTAAGGTAAAATGCATCTAAGTGTACCCCCACCCCATACACTCATTCTAGTAATAGGCGATAGGATTTCCAGGGCTCTCTAATCCAGTTACTACCATAGGTAGTAGATATATAACTGTATATAAGTGCTTTTTTTTGAAAGTTTGGAGTTTTGGATAAAAAATGATCAGAATTCCAGTACCTACAAACATTAGACATATGATAGACTACTATTTTGCTTCATTCAAGTATCTTGTGTCACACACATGTAAGCAAATACTCAATTAGAAAGGCAAAACATGACTTCCACTTGGATGCTTAAATAGTAAAATGTAGACTCATTTTGACTAGATCTCTGTAAACACAGGAGATTTTACTAAACTTATTTGATTACTGGGCTTCCCTTTCCAAACAAAATGGTGAGTGATTAGCATCGTCAGCCAAATGATTCCAACACTGTCCACCTGAGCCTCAGGTCAATTTCCTTGGGAAATCTAGATTCAGTCCAATTTTCATATTTAGTTACTGACTGTGGGCCAACAGCATCCTAGCTTGCCTAGATGCACCTTTCCCTGACAGCGTCAGAGCTGTGTGAAGGAAGAACAAGTGGGCTGAGATGCTGGGATATAGGACAGGCTGTGGGATGGAGGTGATATTGATAGGCAAGTCTCTCTTGAGTGCTTGGGACGTCAGAGGTGAGCACTTGGCTCAGTCTGCTTTAACTTTGATTTCAGTGAGTGTCAAATGCTAACAGTGGAAATTCCATGCTCTTCCATACATACGTTGAATACCTCAGGCTCCTATTGACCACACCAAAGATCTAGCATAATACTTTGCTCTTTACTATAGAACTGGAGCAATAATATTTTGTTTTAGCTTGTATTTAGAGATATATGCTTATAAGTTGTGTACATATCATCAAACAGTTCCACAAATGCTATGGACCTATGAAATAAAATTATCAGTAAAAAGTCCTTAAGAGGATTAATAATAAAAAAGGAAAAACCCCAGTGAGATGAACTAAACCCCAGAAAAATATTGCAGAGTCTCACTTTTGCTTTTAAAGAGAAGCTAATATTGGGGTATATCTTGCCACTCAGAAGAAAACCATTACTCCCTGCCTCTCAGTTTTCAATTACCAATAGCTCCTTAGATTGCAGCAGGACTTCATGAACCTCTTACCTACCCATGTAAGCAAAATCTAGAAACAAAAGCAAAATGTCAAATACACAGAGATGGAGAATCAAACCATATTTACCAGGACAGGGGACAGGGACTGGAAGTGGGAAGATGTAGGTTAAAGAGCAACAGATGAATAATCCTAGAGATCTAAGGTTCAGTATGAAGACCATCATTAAGAAGGCTGTACTTTTGGGGGAGGTTTATTAAATAAGTAGATTTTAGCTGCTCTTGTTACACAAAAAGTAACCATGTAAGATGATACGTTGATTTGTTTCAGTATAGTACTTAGTTTATTTTATTTAAGGTTTAATTTTATTTATGTGTATGTGTTCCCCCAACCCTGGTGTGTGTATGTGCACATCTGTGTGGGTGCCCACAGAGGCCAGAAGAGGGCACTAAGTATCATGAAACTAGAGGTAAGAATGGTAATGAGCTACCATGTAGGTGTTGGGAACTGAACTCAGGTCCTCTGCAAGAATAGCTCATGCTTCTAGCCACGGCTTAATCTCTCCAGCCCTGAAATAGTCTTTTTAAACACTCTGTACCTGGAGGACAATCTGATGTCACAACTTCTCCCAGATGCTGAGCCACAAATGTATACCAACACCAAGCTGCTGTCCCATAATCACTCATAAGGGACGGTGGGGGCACTATCCACCCCTGTGTTGTTAGCAGAGAGAGAAGGAAGGAAGGAAGACGACTGTGCTGTGGCCACAGAGACCACTGCCAGAAGGAGGCTGGCAAAAGGAAGGAGCCCTGGTTTCACCAAAGCCTCAGAAATGCTCTCTTTGGATTTTCCTTTGCACTTCTTGATTATCCAGGCTTCTTTATTCCAACAGAAGAACATGGCAGGCTACACAGTGATGCTTACAACAATGGCCAATTCCTTAGGATTACTAGCATGAGGGGGTCTTATTTTACCTGTTTACGAAATAGAAACAGACCTCAACTTACAGAGACACTGGAAGGATCTGAAATAGCCAACACGTGCAGTGGAGGAGTTTACATGACAAACTGCAGGGTGAGATCAGAGAGAAGGGGTGGGAGAAGCCAGCACTTCTCCTCCTCTGGTTTTCTGTTACTTGATTGATGAGTGCAATGTGTAATGCCTTAGTGGTTTATAACCACACACAACACATTTTAAATAGCAAATAAAAGGGAAAACCATCTAAGTTGTCTTGCAGTGTGCGGCACATAGATGTTCTATGAATGGGAGCTATTATCATTACTTCAAAGTCTTGGGTTTGAAAGCAAAAACCTAGGAGGGCTCCTGGCACAGCCGCGTGGAAGACTAAAGTCTATTTTCTGTGATTGATAATAGAGAGGCAATTTGGCTGCTCCTTTCGGCTTCAGTGAAAGATGGCTACAGGAACAAATTCACAGGCACCATTCTCTGCTCTGCTGCAAGTGTCATAGACTGAGAGGAACAACGTGAGCACTGAGTAGCACTCGGCAGTGCTTCACATGGAAATGCAGAAGAATCTGAACTTGACACAACATTGCGAATGCTGGCGATGCCCTTGTCACTGAGTTCTCGCATTTTGTCAACACGGTCGCACACTCATTCTACATGTCACCCAGCGGGTCACAAAACACACCTACTTAATGTTTACCCAAAAGTAATTAAGTTTTATAAAGTATTTGTTGATTACCTATAGTGAAAGTAATCACTAAACTTTGTGATATTATATATGACCTAATTGATCTCTGGTAGATCACTAAGCTTCTAGAATAAGGTGTATAGAACTATATTTAGTGACATTCTCAAAGCCACGAGCAAATCCTGAACTAATTAAAAAAAATTCAATCTTTAAAGATTCACCATCAATTACCCATTTGCTATCTGTTTATCAAGACTCAAAATTCTAATTACAGAGCAAGCAGGTAGAAACCTAGTCCCTTGGATTAGACAGATTTAAAGAGTAAATAGAAGTAAGACAGGCCTTTTCAATTTTCTAAAGGTTCAGCTTAATATTTGGGGGTGAGAATGATTATGCTCATGTGTTATGTAGACAAAAATGACAGAGGAAAAGAAAAACCTGTGTCCCAGCCACACATCAGAGGCAAAGCCTATAGACCTCAAGGGAAGGAAAATAATGCTCTAGCCAAATAATAACTTTGAAGTAGATTTCAAAGCAGAGAGGAAAACTGGGAAACAATTCATACAGGATTTTGCTCCTGGGGAGAAAGTCACATTTTCCCGGCTAGCAGAGAGCGTGCCAAACATCCTTCACTTTAGCACAAGCGATAGGAGGCTTCTGGTTCTTAGAGCTGCCCAGACAGAAACCAGCGCATCCAGGGAGAGGACAGAAAGGGACATCAGGGACAAGCCACAGAGGCCTACTTCTGGTGACTCCAGAGGAGCAAATCACCTCCAACACAGAAATCCGTGGGCAAGCTTAGTCCTAAACCGAAGTGATTACAGATGAGGCGAACTCTTCACTCGGGTTTAGTTTGAAGGACAAGGGGAAATTTGGGTCTGTCTCGATTTTATCTGAACATGTTTTCATTCCTGCTGAACCAAACCGGAGAAGGACAAAGCGCTGCTTACTCTACTCCCAACAGAAGGTCGAGCATATTTAAATTAGAGACCAGTTTTCTTGCTGCAAATTTTAAGATGCTAGCCAAGGTTCTGGTGCTGGAATGGGCGGAAGTGCGGCAGGGATTATAGTCTTTAAACGATATGGTGGTAATTAAGGGCCCAAAGGAAGATAAGCACACCTATTGAAATGTTTTCTCCACAAGTTCTAAGGATGGGAAGGCTGTATTAGGAACCAAAGAAACCACAATTTCCTTTACATTTCTGGAATAGTTCATGGTTAAGCCGGCTGGGAAGACACATTTTGTGGGGAACATATTTTTGACTGGCTAAAGAATCTGCTAGACCACAGAGAACACAACCGGGGCTCTTGGAATCAGCTCAGTGCCTACCCTGCCTGAGAGGGTCTGATGGGGATTAGCATTAGGGGCCCCAGCACTGTGGCTCCTCTCACTGACCTGCCTGCATCTAAAAAGGGAGGTTTTGCTCTCAGCCTGTCATTGGACCTCAGCAAGGGGGCCTTTGCCCTGGGCCCCGTGCTTCAGAGGGCCTGGTTCCTGCTCTTTGTTAGTGATGCCTCACACCACGGCCAGAGGGCCGTCCATCTACATCTCACACCTCCTCCCAGACCGCCTTCCCTGCAGCAGGAACCGTGACAGTCCTTATGCCATGTCTTTAACACTCTACCCCGACTTACAAGAAGCTAAGTGTAGTAGTAAATGTAGTATAGTCTGTTGTTTTCTTAGGCTCCCGTCCACTGCAGCCCCGAGTCCCTCCACAGCTGTGGGAACTTCTTGGAAAATTTCTTTTTTCTAAGATCACGTTGATTCGCCACCTCAGGCTGAGGAAATAAGAAAATTTAAAATAACCTGTGTTGGATTCCACGGCAGCTCACATCCCAGACGTGAGGGCAGCAAGGAGCGTAGACAGGATGCCTGAGAAGTTCACAGAGTTGGCAGGACAAGAGCTATCTGGCTGCAGAATGAACCTCCATGGGGAAACCCATTCTGCTTTTCTTAGAGGTGCTGAGCCAACCAGTCATTCTGCATGTAGCCATGCATGCATTGCTCTGCCACAACTATTACTGAGTGACTGGAAATGACCCCAAGTTTCTGTGAACTCGTTGTCTGAAGTGCAGAGACTCCATGAAGGGGCCGTGTTTATACCAGCCAACTATTGTAGAAGAATACTGTAGAATATTATCTTAAGGTGTGTTACTTCTGTTTATGCTCTGGAACATTTGTTTAATGATGCAAATGTGTTTGTTTAAATAAAATTCACCTGCAGTCAGGAGGTTGCGTCAGCAACTAGCTGACCGGAAGTGATAGGGAGGAGCCAGGTGGGGAAGGGCTTTTTTTTTTTTCAAGTAGAAGCACAGTTTAACGTTTATTTTACTTGTGTCCACAGATGCTTTTAAGGAGGGGAGAGGAGAAGCAGGAGGGCTTCTTGGGAGACTTGAGGAAGTGAGCTAGGTGCTTGCTTTTCAACCTTACCTGGGAGCAGAATTCCACCTCAGTCTTTGAATCTTGAATTCTTGAGAGGGACAGAGATTTATATAAGGATGATAAGGAGTCAGTGCCTCAGGCCACGGCTCTTGTTGGGCAGGGCTGCTGGGCAGAGTTGCAGTTGCTTAGGATAGCCATAGCTTAAAAGGCGGCAAGAATTAATAAAGAAAATAACAGAATATTTTCTGGCAGAACTCCTCTTGAAGTGGCCTCAAATGTTTCCAGTTTCATCTCTAATTTCTGCTGCAATTCACAGCCAACAGATTGCTCGTTACTACTCATTATGATATTGGACCTGCACTGTAATTTAATCCTGTAAGCAGCTTGAGAGCTGGCTGCTCTTGCTGGGGTAAAGCTTTAGGTTCACCAATCCTCTTCCTTTTCCATTCCCTACCTTCCCAAACTTTGTTAATGACTCTACTACTCTCTAATTTCTATGGGTTCAACCTTTTCTAGAGTTCACATATGATTGAGATCATGTGACACTTGCCTTCCTGTGCCTGACTTATTTCACTTAACATAATGTTACCACAAAAGAGGGGATTTTCTTGTGGTTAAATAGTATTCCACTTTGCACATGTGTGTGTTGTATTTATTTCTTCACCATTCACTGGTGCAATCAACACTTAGGTTGATTACATATCCTGATTATTATGAAAAAATGCTGCAATTGATATGGGATTGAGGATTTGGCATATTAATTTCATATCCTTCTTTTCTTCCTTCTTGCTTTCCTTCCTTTCTTTCTTTTTTTCCTTCCCTCCCTCCATCCATCCATCCTTCCTTTTTTCCTTCCTTCCTTCCTTCCTTCCTTCCTTCCTTCCTTCCTTCCGACAGGGCCTCACTATGCAGCCACAGCTGTACCAGCCCAGATTGGCCTTGAACTCACGGAGATTCACCACCTGCCTATTGAGTACTGGGATTAAAGGCATGCACTGCCACACCAAGCTTCATTTTCTTTAGATATAGTTTTTGGAATTGTTGAATAAAGTGATAGCTCTGCTTTTAATTCTTTTTTTCCCCCTTTTGTCAATGCATCTTGCAAGTGTTCATGGCAAAGATCCACTGGTCTGGCTCGAGGCCTCTGGTTTCTGCTACACTGTCAATGCGGACCCTCATTGGGACTCCTCTTGGATATCTTCTTGTTGTCATGTGTTGTGGAGATCCTGCAGCTTTGGGTCTACATGACCGGCCCCTTCACTTGCTTCTTCTTATCATAGATGGGGTGGGCTAACTCATAACCCTGGATCTCAGCCTGGGTAGCTGCAGGATTGGGCAGCCCGTTGGCTCTTCCCTGTCCTCACAACCAGGGTGAGCTCTCCAACATTACCCTGACTAGTTCACCCTTTGTAGCAGTGAGCAAAGGATGGGGCCACTTCCCCGGCTTTCACACCCTCGGGGTTGGCTCTTCCACACCTGGACCTCAGGACTAGCTCTACTATGTTGCCCAGGCGAGGTGCAGGGGCCACTCTCCTAAGTGCCGCTCCTGGTGAGGGGCAGGGACAGCTTGCCCATTTTAATGACCGTCTCTCCCACCTGCCACAGGCAGTGAGGGGTGGTGGTGGGGGCACATCTCTTTTCTGCCCACATCACCATATGGCAGCTGAGGGCGGAGCCAGTTCACCTACACTCACATTCTTAGGGTTGGTTCACCAGGTACAATAGGGTCAGCTCTGCTGCCCAGGCACTGTTTTTAGTTTTTTAAAGAAACATCCATGCTACAGTTAGAAGGAGTAAATTCCAGTGTCCTGTTAAATTGTAGGAAAACTATGGTGAACAAAATTGTATTTAATATTTCAAAACTTTTAAATGTTCTTATAGTAATAAATGATAAATATATGAGACTGTGGATGGGCTCTATCAACCTGATGCAATTATTGTATAATGTATATACATAGAGAAACATTGTAGACCTAAATCAGTACAATTATATGTCAGTTATAAACAAAGTAAAATTAAGTAATAAGAAGAATCCAGTCTGGATGGATGATATTTGAGAATGATATAAAGTAGTCGGGAAGAAGACTGGCCATCATTAAGTATGCTGTTTTGTTCTGGTGACTGGAGGTGCTGCTCAATATTTCATATATCACACACATTTAATAATACACATTCAAAACTGAGCCTCACCGCATCATCTAACATAGGAAATATGAGGGACCAGATAGTTAATTGCAGAGAATCTCTCCAGGGTTGGGCTTCTAACCTCTACATAGAAATGCCTTGCTACAAGGCAGATGGACTGACCATCACAACGTTGCCAGTAAGGGAACTGCAGGACTATGTTCAAGACCATCCAGTTAGGAAAGAGTGCAAAGCATGCTGGGAACTTTAATCTGTGTCTCCCAAACCAGGGACCAGCTTTGCCTTTTCTGTATCTGGCTTCCTGTTCTAGACAGCTCTGATTATATACATTCTGAAATAATTTGCTCACCAGGCTTAAACTTTGTTAAAAAATTATATCAGTTTCTTGAGTTCTTTACATATTTTGGAGATCAGACCTTTGTCTGATGCAGGGTTGGTGAAGATCTTCTCCCATTCAGTAGGATGCCTTTTTATTTTAATGACAATGTCCTTTGCTTTACAGTTTACAGAAGCTTCTCAGTTTCAGGAGGTCCCATTTATTCACTGTTGCTCTTGTTGTCTCTCTCTGCCTGCTTTTTGGAGATTAGGATATAAAGGTCTGAGCTACTTCTGCAGGACCATACCTGCTTGCCTGCCTGACTGCATGCCTGATCTCTGCCATGATGATAATGGATTAACCCTCTGTGGTGGTTTGAATAGGTATGGCCCCCATAGACTCCTGTGTTTGAATTCTTGGCCCATAGGGAGTGGCACCATTAGGAGGTGTGGCCTTTTTGGAGTAAGTATGACCTTGTTGGAGGAAGTGTGTCACTGTGCGGGCAGTCTTTGAGGTCTCATATGCTCAAACTATGCCCACTGTGGGACACAGTCTCCTTCTGCTTCCTGTGGATCAAGATATAGAACTCTCAGCCACTTTTCCAGCACCATGTCTGCCTGCATGCCACCATGTCTTGCCATAATGATAATGGACAAAACCTCTGAAACTGTAAGCCAGCCCCAATGAGATGTTTTAATTTATAAGAGTTGCTGTGGTCACCGTGTCTTCTCACAGCAGTAGAAACCCTAAGACATCCTCTGAACTTGTAAGCAAGTCCCCAATGAAATGCTTTCTTCTCTTAAGTTCCCTTGATCATAGTGTCGCTTCAAAGCAATAGAACAGTAACAAAGACACATCTCATTAAACTTTAATTTGCATCTGTATGTATTATGATTTATGTCTGCATATGTGTGTGTGTGAATGCACAGCCATGTGTGTGGATACACATGTGTTACAGGCCATGTGTAGAGGTCAGAGGATAAGCTCAGGTGTCATGCCTCATCTTCCACCTTGTTTGACAGGGTTTCTCTTGCCCCGCTTCACATGCCAGTCTAGCCACAGCCTCTGCAGCCCACCTCATCATCGAGTGCTGGGATTACAAATGTGTGACCCCATGTCTGGTCCGACATGGGCTTTGGGGATCTGAATTCAGGTCCTCACACTTGTGTGGCAATATCTTTACCCACTGAATCATCTCTTGGGTCTTAGTATCATAATTTTTTTTTACAGTGAACACATCTCACAGATTACTCTAAACATATAGAATATACAACACCAAGGGTGAACCCTATTGTAAGTCACAGACTTTGGGTGGTGATGTGTCAATATAGGTTCATTGGTTGCAATAAATGGATTATTCTGCTGGGGAATGTTGACAATAAGGAAGGTATACTGAAAGAAAGGTGTCCCCCTCAATCTAAAATTCTAAAGTTGATCTAAAAAGATAACTTCCTGAAATACTTTGAACATATTGGTCTAAGTGAAAAAAATTAAATTAAATTCGCCTGATTCTCTTCACTCTTTTCGTCTAGCTACTAGGGAAGTGGCTGGAGGTGTGTTTCTATTGACCCAGCACTGCCTGCCCTAGAGTCTGAATCACTTTAGTAATTTTACACACTTACATTATATACAGAAAGATAGACTTTTCTGGGGGTATTTTATAAAAATAATTTATTATTTGTATACCAGATAGCTATAAAATTATTAGTTACAGAAATTATACTTCATTATTTTTTAAAACAAAATGTGTTTTTGTTTTCCTTTCCCCATTTACCCCACCCCCTCCGTCCCCTGTGTTCTCCCAGTCTCAGTAGTCTTCTTTGCAGATTCACGTCACATAAAACTCTCCTTCGTCTCTTGTGGTCTCCTATCCAGTCTCAAGACTGTAGCAGTTTTTGCAAATGTTAAATTTTAGGATTTCTGCATACATGGGACTTCTGTCTTTCTGAGACTGGGTCACCTCACTTCACACGATAACCTCTATATCCCTTCATTTTACTGAAAATCTCATAACTTTGACTCCAAGCAAGCTTCCTCCATCCCTCAGTTAAAAAAATGACTGAAGTATATAAACAGTTCATACAGACTGCAGTTGTGCTAAAGGAACTGGAGTGTGTTCACATGCAGCAAGACTTTGTGTTGCCTGTGCATGGTGTTTAGCAAAGCGTTGGCATATGAAATGTGAGTTCTTCCTTGGGCTCTCCTTGGGAGCAGGAGAGACATAAAGAACATCAAGAATAAACACATCAGGAATAAAAACCACTCCTTGTTTTTATTCTAGTGAGTGTTCCTTGGTATTTGTCCCATTCTTGTTCCTGTAGTCACATGCTGCCTGAACTAGGACCTGCAGTTAAAGACCTGTTTGTTCCTTGGCTCCCCACTGCTGCTCTGAGACCAGCTTCCCCATGGCAAAATCAGGCACTGAGCAGTGATCTCCAAAATTTCTTGTTGCTGGTAGTTTCCCCACTCTAAGAAACTCATTTTTTCTGAGGAAGCTTTCATGGGGACTGTTTTAAATGAAGCATGCCGGTGGGGGCACCTGAAAACCCCCCTCTTCTGTTCCTACGCCTCACCTTCATTTCTCTTACACTAGAAAGACTGGGTAACAGAACATGAACAAACATCTAGGGGTATACAGAGATTTTTCAGTCGTTTCTGATGTTCAAAACCCTTTTGCAACAACATCAACAAAAAAGCCTCTTTGAATCAGGTCGACTTCACTGAGCAGATACCATCTCGTCTGTTACAGCAGCCCTACGCTTCCCCAGTCTCCCCAACTCCAGGTCTCAGCAGTGAGAGGTGAGTAGGGCTCCCCTTCTCCCAATCCCCTGCCCAAGAAACTGTCAGGCAACTCATAGGCAATATCAGCAGACAGGAAGTGGGCCAGGAGAATGAGGGGATCTCCACCCATGACCAGCTGCTTGAGTAGTAGGCAGGAGGATCCATCAGCAGATACTGCAGATAAAATTACACCACATGCTACCCACTTACGGATTTAACACGCTAGGAAGCAACCTGGAATGCTAATCCCCTTGTTTTCTCCATGCCTTGTGTTTGGAATCCAAAAGGATACAGCAGAACAGTTGGATTTGGCAGTGGAAAGGGAATTAGAGGCAAGTAGAAGGAAGTGAAGGCGGCACCAAGGGAAGCTGTCTTTGTGGAGCATTGTGTATCAGTGGTTAGAAGTCAAGACCCATCGTCCTCCAAGTGGTGACGGTTACACAGGCTTCGTAACTTGCTCATTCATATATAACCCAAAGACAACTTGGACAGATGATCAGAAACGTTTGGGGAGAGTGATGGGTGGGGTGGGGAAAGGAATGAGGTAAAAAATGACTTCCTCTTTCTAAAACTACAACAATGCCATCACCTCAGTATTTTTTCTATGGCTTCCTTTCATGTAATGTGGAAGAGAAAGTTTGGGGGAAAAACCAACAAGTCACTGTAAGTTTCATTAGTAGTCTAAAATAAAAATGTATACTCCTATCTGGGAGACGTTTTCTTATTCTGCTTTTTAAAGAATGTTTTGCTATGACTTTATAAGTGCATAAGGTCTGGGTTCATAATTTATATATTGTATACACACACATAAGTTTTTATATTCTCTAATTAGTAGGAAAACGCCAAATGGTTACCTCTGTGAATGAGTTCCGATTGACCTGCAAACCAACTTTTACCACCTCGAAAGGGTTGACCACAACGGCTTCTGTTACTCCAGATCCAAGTCCAGCAATGGCAAATGTCTAGAAAAATAAGGCAACCAATGCTTTAAAACGTGGGTTAAATGTTCTACTCATTATGCAGTGCAGCCGAAGTTAAGACAAGAATGAAGGAACCCCGCTAAGTGCACCATATACCGTTACTAAACAGCTTGAACTCTTGATTAGATGCTGACAATTCATGGAGAAGAAATTACAGAAGCCACAAACCACATCCAAATGTTTTCAAAATAAAACGTCAAAGCCCCATCAACAGTGATGTCTCCCTTTAACAAAAGGGGAGGCTGTTTGACTGGTTAAAGGTGGATCCTAAAACATCTTCATGTATATAATGGAAGAGTTTAAATTGTAAAGGAAGAGTACCATTTTAAAATGTCTACTTCAGTGCATTTATTGAATAGAATCACAAATAAAATGCTTATATAAGATCACCTTCCAGGCACATAACTAGAAATATTCAACTGCATAGTCTTGTTCTTAGAACCACTACCTAAAATTATTAACAAATGAAATCATTTTCATTCATTCTGCATTTTATTTTGTTTCTGTTCCCAATGCTGAGGATCATAGCCTGGGTCTTTTGTGCAGTAGGCAAAGCTCAATTACTGTGTTACATCACAGCTGTCTTCTCTTTCAGAAGGAGTGATTACTCTTTTTTTTTGCACCTAAAAGCTGAGTAATCAACCCTCTAATCAGAAATGGCTGGTTGTTCTGATGGGCTCTGAAATCTAGAACATTTATCAAAGGATAATTGCATGTCAGATTCTATTTGTCTATGGGATGAGTCTCATCAATAGAAAACTAATTTCAGCCCTTGAGAGGCAGAGGAGATCTCTCTGAGTTTGAGGCCAGACTGGCTCTACATAGTGAGTTTCAGGGCAACCGGGACTACATAGAGAAATGCTGTCTTAAAAAAGAAAAAAGAATTTTAGCAATAGGAAGTAATATTTTTCTTCTACAGAGAAATTGAAGGGTCCCTAGAAAAATGTACATTAGCAATAAGCCAACAATAATTAGAGGACACGTAGGCACACAAGCATGCACAGCAGAAAAGGAAAACCTTTACCCCCCAAAATCCCCGGTTGCTGAACTAATTCCAGGGAAGACAATCTTCTATTTACTTCATTCTTTCCTTTCCATTTCTGTAACAAGGCCCTTATAGCCCAGGTTGGCCTTGAACTCTCACAGGGATCCACCCGCCTCAGCCTTCCAAGTGTTGAATTACAAGCATGTACCATGCCTTAGCCACATGATCCTTATTTAGTGTCTCTAATCATTTCAAAATAAGAGCCAAGAAGGGAGATGGGAGTAAGAAATGTTCTGTATCCTTAAAGTAGAGGTGGGGTTGATTGAGGGCCTGGGGTATGGGGTGGTTGAAATGCAGCCCATACTCCACCTGCCAAGTGAGAGCCACAGAGAGACAGTGGTCAGGAGAAGGAGGGGACCAGCTCTCACCCAGGCACCATCTGTGCAGATGGGGCTGTGTGCTCATCACAGGATGATAAAGGATTAGCCAGTTCCCTCAACTGTAAAATGGAGACAGTAACATCTAGTTTCTCTACAGAGGTCAAAGTAATTCATGGATGTTCTTTTAAATCACTTCCCAAACACGACTGCTCTGGTTTCCCATGAAAAAGAGGGAGAATGGAGTTGCACACAGATCTAGGAGAGAAGGCATGCTAATGGTGCTTTCCATTAATCGTACTTCATTACAGTTTTAAGCATAATTTGTATAGGGTAACTGACCAAATATTTTCTCATTTATCTCAGACTTCCATCATGGATGCCAGTAAGTGGGGGGAGAGAGAGAGAAAAAAAAATAGCCAGTTCCGAAGCCTTCTGACTGAGAAAGCTAAAGTCCAGATGTTAGGGTTTTATTACTCGCTCTATGCAACCTTCCAAGTCCTTCACTCTATAAAGCTCAGCTACATCTGCTGTCAGAACCAGTGTTCAGCAGTCCCTAGTCAAAAGAATTGATCAGATATCAGCAGATCATGTTACTTAGACGGTTGCAGAGACACGCTTTGCTGTCGGGTTTCCGGTCTCCCAAGCTTTCATGTAGGCACCAGGGCATATTTAATGGCTAAATGCCTCACTGTATCCAAAAAGCAAAGGGAGTAAGTGAGTTCAAGAAAAGAAGGGGGCCATATATGGTTTGCATGAGTTCATTTATAGTGTATGGAGTGTCCAGATACTTTTCCATTTCTAATCTTGAGTCAAAAGATCTGCACTACCTCACATGGAACTGTGCATAGCTCTGAAACAACCAACAAGTCCTTCAGAGGCCATATTTTATTTACTCCTACTAGGAAGTCTTTAATCTTCTTTTAAAAAGGTGTTTCCAAAGGAAGATACTAGGGAAAAGTCTCTCTCTCTCTCTCTCTCTCTCTCTCTCTCTCTCTCACACACACACAC
>LOEQ01003396.1:83278-95349 GCA_001685075.1 Bramus lutescens
GAGAGAGAGAGAGAGAGAGAGAGAGAGAGAGAGAGAGAGAGAGAGATATTTTTGAGATAGGGTCTCACCATGTAGCTCCAATGTCCTGGAACTTACTATGTAGACTAGGTTGGTCTTGCACTCACAGAGATCCATTTTCCTGCCTCTGCCTCATGAATGCTAGGATTCAAGGCATGCACCACCACCACTCCAGGCAAGAATCTCTCTGCTACCTGAGATTCCTGGTACGACTGCTCCTTTATGGGAGGACATGTCTCACAGCTGCCCTGTTAGATCAGGAGGTTGGATTGGAAGTTTTATCTAAAGAGGGCCTTTCTAGAAAGTGGGCATGTGAGAATTCTGAGGGTAAAAATACCTCTTTGACAATCTGTTAGTTACAGTAAACATTCTGGAAGAAACTTTTACAAGGAAAGGATGTACGGTCCTTGATACACAATGTCCTAATTTATAAAAATTTTCTTTATTTTTGCCTTTATGATGGTGCAAAGCTGAAACACACTCCACACTTTGGACTTTGCTCTTTTCCCAGGCCAGCAGTGCCATAAGAGCTCATGATGCTGGGTAGAAGAAGCATACCACAGCTCTCAGAGGGTTGTCCCTCCAAGAAAGTAAGCAACCCATTCTTTATAGCGTATCCAATGCTTACCTGTGATGCTCGGTGGCCTGGATGTTCCCAATGCATTTATTTATTTATTTAGCTTGCACTGGTTTTATAATTAAAGAGCTGAAGGCAAGAGTTTTGATTTTCAAGTAGAATTTTGAGGTTTTAGCAGCCAAATAGGGATTTTCCCAGAGGCTAGAAGGTACACTGCCAGGCAGAGAGCAATGATGCAAGGTGCCGTGTTTCCTTCTGCAGACTGGGGGAGGGAGGTTCGTGCAGTTGCCGTTTTGGGGCTCTCCGTGCACACGTATTTGATCAGTATAATTTAACTTGCTTTATGAGAGGGAGCAAAGTCACCACACTGGGAGGAATGCCACAGGGCAATGGCCAGTCACCAAGTGAGCTTTGTGACACACCTGAGCTGTGTCATTGTAGGATCACTATTCTCCCCAGCTGAGTTGTTTACAGCCACGCCAATAAAAGGCCCTTCAGTCTGCCTCTGACCACAGGGGATTTTATCCCAAGTGACTTTAAGTCTTTTTTTTTTTTCTACTGCTTGAGCAACAGCTGGGAAACTGACCTGTTAGGAAATAATCTCAGGCATATTGACTTTTGCATAAATAGATACACACAGTGTGTATATAAACAAATGCATGCTTTGGTTTGTTTCCAAAGGTGAATGTAGTCTTTATTTTATATTCTTGACCATATCTCATAGAGGGCTTTCCAGACGTATCATTATTATCATAAATTCTTCCCTGAGAGCTATAAAATAGCCAGATTGTGAGTTATTATGAAGATGGCTTTCAACAAGTAGCTGAACATTGAATAACTCAAATTCATATTTTAGTAGCTGGGATTTGGGAATCAAAAGGGGTTTTGTTTCTCGATTTTGCTTTATGAAATAACATACACACTTAAGCATAATAAATATTCTCACTTACCAGCCCTGGTGATAGTGACACATATCCCAGCAGTTTCTTGTACTGCTCAAAGGTGGAAAACTGAAACAGAACCAAACCTAGAGATTTATAACAATTTCCTCAACAAACTCTCTAATTGGCTAAAAGTCCTTCAGTAAATCATGATAGTAATCAGCTTCTAAGCATGATGAACCATCTAACACAGCTTTTAATCCTGTCTGGGGCTGTTGCTGTGAGATGCCATTTTAACATTCCCATTTTTCAAATGTAGTTATAATAACTTACAGAAAATCTGATGGAATCCCTTATAGCAGTAAATGAACCATACGACTTCCATTTACCATGACCATTTTCAGTTTCCCCAGACATCAATAGACTTCTTTCTTATGGCAGTGATTCAAAATTATAGGCTCAGAGACCTGAAATCCTTGGTCTTATATGTTTTTTCTATGAACCACTTTCCATTTTCTCACACAGTTGTAGAACACAACCACGTCTCAGCCTCATGTGAACACTGCTTGTTCTTCTGATAGCTCCATGGAATTTAAACATTATGATTGCAAAGGTGCCTTGATAAACTAGGGAAGGGCCCATCAAGTATATATGGTCCACCCTCTTGCCCCCAAAGAAAGACTGTTCTCAGTCTTATTCCCTCCTTTAGGCTCTGAAGATGATGACAGTGAAGAACAGGAATCAATAGCTATGCTGCTGCCGCCTTCAGAGGACGCTACTGAATTGGGCAGACACATGTTTTTCATGGCAAAGTAAAATAATTCCTTCATATGATATATATTTTTTTGTTCCCTGTATTCTTTATTTTGAAAAATAACTCAGCTTGGGCAGGGTATTTTGTTCCTGGGCCCTGAACTGGGTTGATGCCAATACCAATGATAATAGGTCGTACTCTTAGGACCTGCAGTGTCTGATTCTCAAGAACCAAGAAATGGGATGGTAAATCATGCTATAATAAAACAAAGCAAGGTAAAGAAAACAAAATAGACTTTCGGGGAGTAGTTACACTCCATTGTTAGAAAGAGGTGGTATCTTGTGTACATGGCCCTGAAGTCTTTGAGTAACCCAAGAATCATTTATCAACAGATTGACTCTTCTTATTCTTTTAAAGAATTAGATCATTGCCATGGTATTTTAGATGAAGTATTGATATAGACTTTTCTAGAACAAGAATTTGTTCCTTCAATTACTAAATAGTTATTAGATTCCTCCCATTCTAGGCACTCAGAATACAGCAAACACAGCCAACACCCTGATTTCCCACCCCCACACAGTAGGGACCATTGCTGTTTTGATGAGAGACACATTAGAAACCCTAGGAGTCACTCCAGGGTTTGGAATGACGAAATAAACTGGAAGTCTGAGGCATTTATTTGTTTGTTTCTTTCTTTGAGACAAAGACTCATTATGTGGCCCAAGCTAGCCTAGAACTCACTATTGTAGTCATTGTTAGCCTTTAGGTGTTGAGATTATAAGGGTGAGCTACCTGCTTGGCTCTAATGTTAGGCTTTAAAGAACATTTACTTCCTTTTTCTGATTGTCACCACCATCATTGTGTTTAGACAATCACTTTGCCAGGATTTTGAAGTGAGCAGTATATATCTAAAGCCTGGCTATTCCATTTCATCATGGAAGCATGGGAACGTTGCTTCAACTGTCTAATTGTCAACTGCAACAGCCTTACCTATTATAGTTGCCATGAAATAATGTAATTTAAGTAGGGTTCCCTGACACAAGACTTAGGGAAGTTTGTTTCTATTTCTTGTCTTATGTTAACAGAGGAACCACTAATGCCTAAGTCATGGAAGTCTACTGTGGTTCAGGAACATGCAACTTTATCACACATGACAATTTTATCAGACAAGAGGCTAGGGTATGGACTTTAGCCATACCTCGGTAGCAGCGAGCTTTCCTATCATACACAATACCCTGTGTTCAATCTCTGGTTTAAAAAAGGGAGGGTGGGGCTGGGATGTACTCATGAACCACATCACATTAGAGTCATTACATTGATTTCCTGTCCCATGCATCACTTTGGGAACAATTCTCTATGCTGGCATTGGGTCCTGAATGCTTTGGGAGGTGATGGGCCTCATAGAAATCTCTATTACTTTAGTAATTCACTATGTGAGATGTATTCATTCAATGTTTGTCTTTCTCACTATCTGGTTTCCTGTTATTTCAGGGATTGAAGACACAACTGGGATGTGAAGGAAGAAGTCTAAGGACATGGACTCAGCCCACAACTCTATCAACCTTTGTTGACAGAGGTTTATGTCCCTCCCGGTCCCTCAAACTTTCAGTCCCAAAGAAACACACAGAGGCTACATTAATTATAAACTGGTTGGTCTATTAGCTCAGGCTTCTTATTAACTAATTCTTACATCTTACATTGACCAATTATTCTTGTCTGTGTTAGCCACGTGTCTTGGTACCTTTCATCAGCAAGGCATTCTCATCTTGCTTCCTCTCTGTCTGGGTGACAACTGCAGAATGACCTTTCTTCTTTCCAGAATTCTCCTGTTCTCATCACCCTGCCTCTACTTCCTGTCTGGCTACTGGCCTAATCATCATTTTATTAAAAATAATACAAGTGACAGGATAAAAGACCACTGTCCCACAGCAAACACTCACGAGGATTTTCAAGCATACACTTTGGGACAATTCTAGTCTATTCAGTTTTCTTTTTTGTTTTTAGACCATGTCCATTTAAACAACCCATTGAGAAACCTAACATCCTTGATCTTCTGTTTTGGGACATAATTGAGCTGTATGAGAGCATGAGCCATTCAAATCTTGTCTCTAAAAAATGGGAGCTGAGAAGTACCCCCTACAGCACTCATCTCTGCTCTTATGGCATGGTCCCTCTGAGCACTCTTCTCATGCCCTTTGAAAGTGGAGCTTTCTGGATGGACTGGCAAGCACAGAGGTGGTTCCTAGTCCTGTGCACTATCAAACTCTGATCCTCCAGTTCTCTGGAATTGTTATTTCCTGGGAGGTAGGCGTTCTCTCATTGGTTCAAACTGCTGAATACTTGAAGGGTTTCTCTGAAAACCTCTCTCTCTCTGTTTCTCTCCTGTCAGCGCCAGTAACCTTACTTTTCCTAGAGTCTGAGATTCTTTACCCAATGATTCTACTGGGTTCTGCCTTTATTTCTCCTCCTTACTTAGGAGCCAGAAACCTCAAGTCAGTACATTCACAGGGCTCATCTCGGTTGATTTCCCTCTTCCAGATGTTACTGTCCTTCATTGTCTGATGTCAGGGTCTCTAAACAAACTGCTGTTTTTTTGTACATTATTTATTGTTACTGCTCATGGTGTTGCTCATGTAGAAGAGTTAATCTGGCCATTATTCCATCTTGATTGGAAGTGGGAGTTTTAGCCTTCAAGATACCTTGAATAGTAAATGTGGGAATTTGAGAATTGGAATAGATTATCTCCAAATATAAACTTTTTCCCATAAATTTGTTCCTGTTTCATTGACTCATTTAAATATCAACTATGTGTAGATTCCACAGGTGGTGTAGGTACACAACAGTGAACAGGCAGACTTCACATGCTTATAACACAGCCTCCCATGAGTTTGGTCAGGGTAAAGAGTCTGGAAAATTTGACCATAGAATACAATTGCATTTCTGGCTTTGGGAGGCTGAATAGCAGACCCTGGATCCCAGAACATGCTGCCTGCCATCTCTTAGTGTCTCTGCGTAACTCTTCATTTCTGTTCATAGATTCCAGTTTGATTCTATCTTAATTTTGGAAACAGAAATACAATTTATTTACAAGTATTATTTTAATTATGAATCTAATTTCAAACAACAAAATACAGACAAGCCTAAAACTGCCTGTTTATGATTATGGTAACAATTGTAACTAAAGTGTCCATCCCAAGGAAGACATATATACATGGTGTATGCAGAGTCCATGTACACAAGCGTGTGCGTGCACACACACATTCACAGAGGAATTCCTGAACATTTTGTTCAGAGGTAAATTTCAATGACACACAATAGGATAGTTTATGAGGTATGAAATCGTTACAATCCGATGGTTGCTTCCCTCCCAAATCCTAAGGTAAATATCTATAAAATGAATGTTTTCATAAATTGTGTTGAAAAACAAGTGTTATCCATCTGGCAAAGATACACAAGTTCTACTTAAAAAGCCAATGTACTTTCCATATGTCTCAGTCATTTTAAGGTAAAATCTATTTGCAGCAAGTTGTCTGGGACACGTCCACCATATCCAGTTGCCCAGCAGTTCATCTGTTAACCATTGTTCTGGCACGGAGCGCTGCTTTATTTTATTTTTCTTAGAGACTAACTCGGTTTTGGAAAGCTCAAGTTCTTTTTTCCTTCCTTTTTTTTTGCAAAGAATTGTTCAGGATTGATAAAACTTAATCCTTGTAAAGTATAAACTGTCTCCAACATATAGCATTGAGGGAAATGACTGCAGGAAGAAGCCTAATTACAATTTACTTTATTTATACGTGGAAAACACTGAACAAATGAATATATTATTCCAGGGAGACAAAGTGACTTTCCTTTTGAACAGGAACTCTGTTCTGTTTGTTTACTTGGGCAATCTTTTATCAAGTGAAGCCGTTTCATAATTCAATTCAGCCCTTTTGTGTACTTTGGTGAACTTTTTCCAGATCCTCCACTGAGATTCAGATCCTTATAATGAAATTTGTATTGAAGCAATAATATGAAAGCAAAAAAACTACAGCCACAAAGAAGAGAAATTATGTTTTCAAGCGTTCATTTCTGAACTTGAGACCTGAACTTAAATTCTATTACATTACTATTTGACATAATGTAAAAGTTTGATGTTTGTATATATATATATATATATGTTGGTTACTTCACCATGTTTTAAAACCCATTCATCCTCTTCATTTACTCAGTAACAGCATGTAAGCTGCTCCTTCTTGCCTTTCAGGAATATTGGGGATAGAAATTGAGGATGTGAAAAAGCTTTATGCCATTAAAATAAATGACATAAAGCTAGAAAGGAAGTCTTTACGACTATGTTTATGTTATTTTTATAGAAAGACAAAGCCATATTGGGTGATGTCAGCAATGGGGGTTGGAGGGAGGGCCATGCTAATTAGAGCTACTGCAATTAGGGTGGGATTGTCTTTTATCCTTCGAGGGTCTGGCACACACTCATTGGCACACAACCACACCAGGAAGTTGTACGTTAATGTCCAGAGTTTTATGTTAAAGAGACGGAAGCACCAGAAGAGAATTTTAGCAGAAGATATTAAAGGGAGAAATAAAGTCGACTTGTTAAAAAAATTATGTAAGAATCATGCACAAAAGTAGTGTATTTCAAGAAACAGAAATGACTTCATAAGTGGTTTTCTTCTTTTTCTTTAATATTCATTGCTCCAACGGAACATTTCTGAGGCCCAAGTGATTTCGTGTTTTAATTATTTGAGTTTCAGATACTGCTCTTTGAGTGTGTGTGTGGGTGTGCGCATGTGTGCGTGTGGGTATGGGTAGGTATGTAAGTAATTTCCCTCATTAGAAAGAAGCAACTTGGCTTTACAAAGCACCTCCAAACAAACAAATATGCATATTTGAGAGACTGACCATGTCTAATTATAACAAAGATTAATTATGCTACAATTTCTGCATTAAAGCTTTTAGTGTTTTACATTAAGTGATATTAGTGCTCCCTTGATTACCATGGGTGTCTGGACACGGTGTGCACACTTGGTGGCAAAGCATAGAGCACTTACCTTGACTGCTCTTTTTGGTGTTTCAGCTAAAATGGGTGGCAGAATTCCTTTGTAAAAGCCAAAAAGCCTATTGGAGAAAGAAAATATTTTTTATATAAATGAGGAAACTGACATCAGATAATTCTGCTTTTGTTTATGAATAAAGAAAATGACTATCCAATCTATCACACCAATTATGAAATTTGAGATTCTAGAGTGAAGGTGAGAACCCAATGTCTGTCTACCTGTGTCATCACAGAAGATGGCTCAGTGATTCTGAGTCTGGAACCCTGTAAGCAAACTGAAACGTGGCCACAAGCTCCACCTCATAGACAAGCTTGACTCTTCTCAGTCTTAGGGATTTTTATTTTCTATGTGTGGTAGATCACTTCAAGTTATCTAAGGCCTTTTATTTCCTCAATTTGGGTAACCAAATGAAATTAGAATTATCCTCAACTGTAGCAGATTGAACCTTTTTGGAGCCAGCAAGGCTCCAAAATCTTTAATCTTTAACTTTGGCTTTATTAGTTAGATCTGAGTTTGTGAAATTAGGTCTCCCATCCATCCTGAGTTAGTTATGTATATTTTGAGATTCTTTAGTGGAAGAGGAAGAAGTTTGAGGAGGACCAGGATTAAGGTTATGTAGATTGACAGAGCAAAAATTGGAGTCCTTCCATGTCAACACTGAGGATACTGTGGGAACACATTAAGACAAGAATACATTTTGCATGAGTGTCAAATGCTTCTGATCAATTAAAACTCACCATTTTTCTTAGTTTTTAAGAGTCAAAAATTTAAACTCTACTATCTAAGAAACTTAATGCACATGCCATCTCTCCCTTTCCACCTTCCCAGTATAGAAGTACAATATTTTCTGAATTTTCTCAATTTTCTGAAGTAATCATCTTCTTGATAACTCCATAAAGGCTACAAAGCAGGGAAGACTCAATATGTCTCTGGTTTAGGATGTTTTGATTAATGTCAAAGTTCGCTCTAACTTCCTCATATTGATTCTGTTTTTCCTTATGTTTCTAGAACAAAAAGTTAAGCGCTTACTTCAGCTGACCTTGTGTTACCCACCCAAACACAGTGACCTCTTGCTTTTAGCAATTCATTGGCTTAAATGGCAAACTTAAGAAGGGAACAAAGGCATGTTACGGTTTTAAATTGTTAGTGCCTTCAGGTTGGGTTGCTCTGTGGGATCTTACCTTAGAGTCCTTTTTGAGCATAGAACAAAATCTTGTTAAGTATTATTCCTGATAGAGGTTTACTTTGCCCAGTGGTTTTGATTCAGTAGAGAATATGAGCATCATGATTGGAAATAAAGAAAACTCAATTTGAAGAAGTACAAGAATTTGCACACTGCCAAATCCCATTTCATTCCTATTTTCACTACTGACACCTACAATCTTCACATCAACCCCTCCCACCACAACACACTTATAAAACTTAAATACTTTTTTAATGATTTAAATTTCATTGAGGTGAATTGCTTTTCCCTCTTCAGTACCTGAGTACGGCTTGGTCTTCCCATAGATAGGTTGGGTTTGTGACTGGAAGCTTCTACAGCTAGAATTAAAGCAGGTACTAGGTGCTGTTCTTTTCTGTAAAGATCTTTTCATATCTAAAGATTTTGGGGGAGATATGAGGGTGAAATTAAGGGGAACATATAAGCAGTGTTTTAAAAATGGAGTATTCAGGGTGATGGTGGATTTGATGTTCTTGAGAGCAGTTAGAAAGAAAAGATACTAACCTAGGCAGCAATCTTAGGCAGGAATACAGTGAACATTATGGCTTTCTTGAAAGGCAGGAATGTGGGGAAGATACTGGAGTTCTGTTTCCAGGTGAAGAAACCAAGAGGCAGAAGCAACAAGGAAAGACAGCTTTCAGCCAGATGGATTTTATTAAAAGCACTTCCAATAGGAAAAATGCAATAGAATGTCTTTTTCTGAAAAGTGGTGAGCTCTACTTTGACGTTTGGTCAAACAACCTGGATGTCTACTCGTCATGGACACCAGAGGTGAGATGTATTTGGCAATGAATGGGATTGGCGATTCTTAAGGTTAGTCTTTTCCAGTCATCAGAGTATGTAATCCCAAGAAAAGAACAAGAGAACACGTGAAATTTGCCCTTACTTTAGACTTTTTTTTTTTGTCTCAAGTATAGCATGGCTTCTCTGGAAGGGGATTGTCTCGTAAGTAACACAAGGACTTCATTTCTTAATGGAAGAAAATATTAAAAAGAGGTGTAAGGCAGGAGGGAACAGAGAGGCAGCTGGGAGTAACATAAGGGTTTAATCTGTAAAGAGCCAGGAGGTCCAGAGCCCTCTGCTTTATGTTGGTGATGCTTCATTGGTGTGCCCTTCTTTCCCCTCTCTGCTCAGCTCCTTTTATGTACAGTCACCTCACCCCACATCCTGAGCTTTAGAACAGAACAGGGAGTTTTAACTGGAAGTTCTAAAGGATTCTGGGAATCTTTGAGTGGTAGATGGAGCTTTAGAATCACACACTTTCCTGCATTATTTTCACAGAATCTCCTTGCAACAGAGGTCAGATACTGACAGTCAGGCCAACACTGCTTCTGAGGAGAATTGCCACACACCCAGGTCTACTGAAATCGTGGGGTACAGTTTATTAACCCAGTATGAGAGAACTGGGAGGCAGGGCTTGGGCAGATACCTTGTTCAAATGGACCTGTCGTATTCTAATGCTTAAATGCGAGTCAAGCTAGACTAGTTGTGTTTTTCTTCAGGATATAGGAATTGGTACTGAGAACCTTGTTTGGTCTGCTTAAAGCTCTGAAATATAAAACCAGTATGCCAACAGCAGTCATGTTTCTGTCATTTGGAGGAAGCCAATCCGCTGTGACAAAAGAGGAAAGAAAAAAAAGGAAACCCCTACTCAGGGAGACGGAAGCAAGAAAGGGCAAACAATCTGGCGCTGCGTATGTGACTTCACTACCAGAATTTCTTTAAAATCAGTTACATGTAGACCACTTTTTGAATATTTACCTGTGATTTTAATTCTCTGTGATGCACCAAAGCATCTCCAGTAAAATTTTACCTAAATACAATTGAGCTATGTTGACTACTTAAACCCCAATGTACTAGATCCAGAAAGTATGTCTTAAGGTCCCAATGGCCAACATGGCTTGTTCAGGCTTTCTATCCTGTGTCCTCTGAGGAAAAACTAAAAACTACAAATAAATAAATAGACAAACAAATAAATAAATAAGTGAAAATCTGACAAGATTTTCCCTTGGAACATTAGGAAGAGTTGCATACAAAATATGGGTAGGAGAATGTAAGGAAGTCCCAAGCTGATGCTGTCTGCTGTCTTTCTGGCTTCATTTGGTAGCTAGTTGAAGTTTCCTTTTACAAAACAGGATGCACAGATGTAAAAACTTCAAGAGAGAATGACTTATTCTGTGAATGGCATTTTTCTACCCTTGTCTAGAACTATGTGCACTGAGTTTAGTTTGGTGTTTCAGAGCAAAATTAGGGAAGTAAAGGGATTGGTGACACCCATGTTAATAATGTTCATATCATTTACCTCCTGAGAGCCAGATAGCTCGCTGCCTTCAGTCGTGTAGACTGAATGAGTGTAGCTGAATGAGTGGGAAGTGATACTGCACTGTTTATGAAGACAGTTAATGGACCACTGTGCTTTTAAGATTAAACTTGCATCAAGTCAAATAGAAAAATCTTTGGATGAGGCTTAAGGGTCACTATAAGACTTCTCATAAAAGTGTGCTATCAACTTTGGGGCTGGAGAGAGGGTTCAGTGGTGAAGAACTGTTGCTGCTCTTAAAGGGGACCAGAATTTATTTCCCAGCACCGTGTTAGGAAGCTCAGAGCCACCTGTAACTTCAGCTCCAAGGGCTTTGATAATCTCTTCTGGCCACATTGGGTGCTTGTGCCCATGTGCACATACCATCATGCAGACAGTCCACTCCCAGCCCTATAACCCTCCACATTCATACAACTAACTTTTTAGAATTTAGACATGTACCCTGCTCCTAAGTTCCATATTCTGGCCCACAACTCCGGCAACTTTACCAGATACACTGAACCAGAAAAGAAGAGAAAGTGGAAAATAACCTTGAATATATTGGCACAGAAGACAACTTCCTGAACAGAACACTAATTGTGCAGATACTAAGATTAAAAATTAATAAATGGGACCTCATGAAATTGAAAAGGATAAAATAGCAGGCCAGAGAATGAGAAAAAAATCTTCATCAACCTCACATCTTACAGAAGGCCAATTGCCAAAATATATAAAGAACTCAAGAAACTAGATAGACATCACCAAGCCAAATAACCCAGTTAAAAATGGGGTATAGATCTAAACAGAGAATTCTCAGCAGAGGAATCTTAAATGGTTGAGAGACACTTAAAAAATATTCAACATCCTTAGTCATCAGGGAAATGCAAATTAAAGTGACTCTGAGATTTCATTTTACACAAGTCAGCATGGATAAGATCAAAACCAGAAGTGACAACTCATGCTGGCGAGGATATAGAGCAAGGGGGACATTCCTCCATTGCTGGTGGGAATGAAACTTTTACAACCACTTTGGAAGCAAATATGGTGGTTTCTCAGAAAATTGGGAATTGATCTAGCTCAAGACCCAGCTATACCACTCCTACATATATACCAAAGGACGCTCTACCATATCACAAGGACATTTGTTCAACTATGTTCATAACAGCTTTATTTGTAGTAGCCAGAAACTGGAAACAACCTAGATGTCTATCAACCAAAGAATGGATAAAGAAAAGGTGGTACATTTACACAATGGAGTATTAC
>LOEQ01003396.1:95379-112993 GCA_001685075.1 Bramus lutescens
AAAAAAAAAAAACACATGAGGAAATTTGAAGGCAAATGAATGGAACTAGGAAAGATCATCCTCAGCAAGGTGACCCAGACCCAGAAAGACAAACATGGTATGTGCTCACTTAAAGATGGATATTACCTGCAAGGAATAACCATGCTACAATCCACAGACCCAAAGAATCTAAGTTACAAGGCTCAAGGTGTGGGCAGGACCTGAATCTCACAGTGAAAGGGAAATAGAATAAGCATCATAGGTGGATGGAGGTGTGTGTCTTTATGGGAGGTGGTCATGGGAACAGAAGGATCAGGCGGGGGGAGGATGGAGGTAGAGAGTACTGGGAAAGAACTGGAAACGGGGCATCTCTGGGATGAGTTGGAGATAGTGCAATGGAAACTCTCAGGAATCTATGAGGGTGACCTCAGCTAAGACTCCTAGAAATGGCTGATATGGAACCCGAACTGGCCATCTCCTGTAACCAGGCAAGACTTTTACTGGAGGGATTGGGACCCCAACCCTGGCACATAACCTTGGTCCTGTCCTACATTTTTCCCTGCCTACGAGATGTGCTGGGGTAAAGGTGGTACAAACATTATGGGAGTGGCCAACCAATGACTGGTCCAGCCTGAGGTCCATGCCGTGAGAGGGAGCTCAACCCTGAGACTGCCAGGAGGGCTAGACCCCAGAGGCTGGACAGACCAGAGATCTAGGTTAGAACTAAACAGGACTGGCAATAAAAAGTCAACGAAATGATTCCTAATGAAATACTTATAGATTGGTGCCTAGCCCAATTGTCGTCAGAGAGGCTTCACCCAGCCAACTGATGGAAACAGAGACAGAGACCCATGGCCAACTACTAGGCAGAGCTCAGGGAATCCTGTGGAAGAGGGTGATGGAGAATTATGGAGACCAGAGAGGTCAAGGGTACCACAAGAAAACCCACAGAAAAATCAACTAACCTGGGTTCGGAGAGACTGAACTGCCAACCAGAGAACCTGGATGGGACCGACCTAGGTCCTCTGCACATGTGTTATGTCGTGTAGCCTGGTCTTCTGGTGGGACTCAAATCAGAGGGAGCAGGGGCTGTCTCTGACTCTTTTGCTGGCTTTTGGGACCCTATTCCTTATATTGGATCATCTCATCCAGTCTTTATAGGAGCGGAGGTGCCTAGTCTTACCGCATCTTGATATGCCATGGTTGGCTGATAAACATGGGAGGCCTGTCTTTTTCTGAAGAGAAAGGAGAATTGGATTGGGGGGTTGATAGTGGAGGTTTCAGGGAGGGGCTGGGAGGAGAGAAGAGGGAGGGAGGGGAAACTGCGATCAGGCTGGAAAAATGAATTAATTAATTTAATAAAAATGTAGACAAATGTATTATGAACTATATGGCATCCCTCACACTTTGTTGCTCATGCTACTTCTAGTAGGTGTCAGTCTGACTTTATCTTGTGTAAGAAAATATGAACTTGGATCCATAATGGCATTTTATTAAGATTGTTATGAGTAAAATGTTAAAAATTAGTTGAATGTATCCTATGCAGTAGCTATTCTGTAAAAAGTAAATGCATGCATGGGCTTGGAAATGGCTCAGTGGGTTGGAGTGCTTGCTGTCCATGAACTTGAACTTGAATCCCCAACACTAACGTAATAGCCCGGCATGGTGACATGTGCCTGTAACCCCAGAATCGTGAGGGAGGAGCAGAGGGGAGGCTTGTGGAGGTTACAGGCACATGCCTAGTTCCATATTCAGGGAGAGCCTTTATCAAGGGAACAAGACAGAGAGTGAAAGAGCAGAATATCCCACATCTTCCTCTGGCTTCCATGATGTACACCGGGGCAGGGGCACACACAACATATGCACGCATCACACACTGAAAAATACATGCAGGTATTTGTGTATATATTGCTCTCTTTCAATTTCACAACAGTCTTTTTCTTTTTTTCTGAAAAATCTCAAACTTTAACTTCTTTTAAAGAAAATTAGTTTTATTTTTATGGCTATTTTGTCTGCATCTAAATCTGTGCACCACGTCTGTGTAGTGCCCAAGGAGACCAGAAGAGGGCATCAGATTCCCTGGGACTAGAGTGACAGACAGCAGTGAGGCACCACATGAGTACTGGGAATCAAATACAGGTCTTCTGGAAGATTAATAGTACTGCTACCCTCTGTGGTAATTCTTCAGTTCTTCAGTTTTTCAAACTATAATTGTTAAGCAATAATAAAGTTTTCAGAGAAAGTGACTTAGAGTCATAGCAAAAGAAACGGGTTAGGCTATTTCTTTCTGAGAACCCGTGATGCAATACAACCTTATAACCTATTAGCATGACTGCCTGTGAGAGATCTTGAGCCCACAGTGGAGCATGGGATTACTAGAAGACCAAAGTCATGGTAACATGAGGATGGCATACCAGCTCTCCAAGGCCATTAGTTTATGGTGTTTAGTATGATACATATGAAACGAGAGCTGTCATTTGAAAACCTGGGGCACACAGGGCTACAAAACTGGGTCACATTTGTTTTTAATCGTACAATCAAAACAGGCCTTGTAGTACTTATGTACATCTATAAAGTGAAGATCAAAAACTAAATTGCACATGTTCTTCTCAAAGACAAAGCTCACAATAGTTTATTTAAAACACGTTTGTGCCAAACCCATGAAGTAATTCTACCCCACATTTCTTCCTATCTTCATTTTGAAGGCACAGCACAATATAACATATGGGTGGCTAAAAGGTCACCAAACAAGGAATGAAGGGCACAGGTCACATGGAAGCTGGAGACATGGAATTCTTAGCTTGTGTGTAGTTTGGTGGTTCATATATAGCAAATTAAACCTTCGAGGACACCTTCCTGTTGTTGCTCATTGTGAGGGACAGTTGTAGGTTACCATGTTTTAAAACCTATATCTTAGACATCAAGACATTCAAGTATCCAGAACAGCTTCATGTGTCTTATAACACCATTTCCACTTGGGTAAAAGGAAAAGGACCCACCTGTTCTAAGTTAGCCACTGAAAACTGGAGACTGGTGAGTAGTGAGTACAAAGGGCAGGGTGTAACGTTCTCAAAATCTGACTCAGGTGGAGAAACTAAGGAATAAAAAAACCCCATGTATCTCTCTACCCCTCCTTTTCTCTGCCTGAGTCACCACCTCATGGGTTTCATTGTTATTTTTTAATACAGTATGTTAAAAAAGATTTGTTGGGAAATTATGTGTTCTATAGCATTGGACTCTTTAACAATCAGGCTAAGAAACTCCCCCAGTTGCTTTCAGCAGGTTTTGTGTTAGGAACAGAGTGGGGATTATTTCCTTCTTTGTGGCTCCAAAAGAGAAAGAAAGGCAACACAACTGCCTTGTCCCCGACCTTTCCGGGGAGACAAACCACTTTTATCAGAAAGGTTGTTATCAAACTCAACTGATAAGTTCATTAGAAAGCAACCACTAAGCAAGGAAATAGTGAATAAAGTACATTCCGGCCCCAGGGCTGGGAGATGGCTGAGTCCACAGAGTGCATGCACTGTTAGCATGAGGACCAGAGTTTGGATCCCCAGCACCCACAAGGAAGTCTGTGATCCCAGCTCTCTAGAAGAAACAGTCAGATTCCTGGAACTTGGTGGCTAGTCAGCCTAGCTGACCGAGTTCCAGGTTCAGTGAATGGCGAGAAGCCTGAGGACATTGGTAGAGCACCTGCATGCACAAAGTCCTGGGTTTGATCCCCACGAGTGCTTATTAATATGCATAAATGTGGTTTTGATTCATAGCACTCTGTGAACTGGGTGTGGAGGCACGATCTGTAATCACAGCCCTGGAGAAGCGGAGGCAGGAGGATCACAAATGTAAGATTACAATGAGGTCCAGGTCAGCCTGGGCTACACGAGAAACTCTCAACTCCTACCTCCTCCCTACTGAAAATGGTGGAGTGTGGTTGAGGAGGCACGAATGTACATGAATTTACACACCCCCTCACACCCCCCCACACCCACCCATCCACACACACAGTTCCCCCCCAAAGAGGAAAAGACCAGTGTGCAAATCCCCTACCTGTGAAAACAGACTTACTCTGGCATTCTCAGAGAGAAAATGATTTTAAGACTCAGAAGTGGCCAGATTCATAAGCTAAGCTCAGCAATAGTTACATGGGGAAAGGCCAGCACAGAGATACACAGTGTATACTCTGAGACTGAAACTCAAATACAGATTTACAAATTATTTCCAAGGAGAAAAGCCATTCTCCAAGCCACCTGCACTGCACACGGTATGAGCCGGATACTTCCACCTGGAGCCTACTTCTTTGCCAAAAACCTCACAGTCAATAAGTATCCAAAGCTGCAGTAATACTCACCGGCAAAGCAAGAAGCAGGGAAAATGACACCGGATCCCCAATTGGGGAAATTGGAAAGCATTAACACATCTGTATACCTCACAGAGTACAATCACTACATTTTATTTTATTTCAGCAGTCAGGACCTAAATGAACATCACCATTCAGTTCTGTTCTGGGCAACTATCCAAGCTCATCTTTGGTACAGTTGATTTTGAAGCCGTCCAGTCAATCATATCTTGACAATTTGTTCTTCTTTCAGGCTTCAGGCATCCTTCTGATTTCCATTTCTGGTTTGGAACGCTTGAGTCATCTCTTTTGGCAACATGACCAACCCAAATCAGTCATTTTCTCCAAATTATATTGAAATAGGGATCTTGCGCTAGTTTGTTGTTTCCATGCTAGTTCTTCCCTTCACATCATTTTCCTTTAAAAAAATCTCCTAATACAAAGCTGATTGAAGGCACACAATGCTCTCTTTCTTCTCCTGTTAAGCCGGGTTTCTTACTCACATGTAGTGGCTGTGCAATTAAAACAGTGAGGCCTGCATTCTGGGCTGTGGGTGCACAGTTTCCAATCTTGGATGGATAGAGTATCTTAGGACAAAATTTTGGCCTGACATTATATGTGAAGGTGTTATTTTGATATCATTTGCACAACACAGGTCTCAGGAGTTCACAGAGTGGAAATGAAAAGAAGGAGGCTTTACTATATGAGGCTGTGCTATTTGAATGACCTAGAGTCTGCAACCTAATGTTCGAAAAACTGGAGGTGCAGTTGAGACTATTTTCATGTAGTCAATAGACTGGGAAAATGGTGCATCTTTCAAAGGGAAGGAAACCACTCTGAAACCTTAAATGAAGTGGATTCTTCACTTAAAAAACTTCAATGTAGACTAATGAAACTTTTAGCTAAAATCTAACACTCCCTTGGAGAAAACTAGTTTTTCCCTTGCCAGCTGGTATCAGTTGTAGATAGTTTCTTGGTAGGGATGAGAACCTGTGTCCACTTCCCCCTCTCAGTGATGGACCTGGCTGGCTTGCACCTGTCAGACCCTGTGTGCGCACCCACAGTCTCTGTCAGTTCATATGAGCTTCAGTCCTGTTGTACCCCAGAGACACTGTTTCCTTGATGTCAACTGTCACCGCTGGCTCTCACAATCTCTCTGCTTCCTCTTCTGCATGGAACCCAGAGCCTTGAGGGGAGGGGGGTTTTGATGGAGACATCCCATTTAGGACTGAGGGCTCCAAGAGTGCTGCCTCTGCACATTGTTCTGTTGTGGGTCTCATAGACAATAGTTTTTATCGATTCGTTACCGAGACTTAATTGACCCAAGTTTCTGCATATTGTCCTTGGATATATTTATTGATTTAAACCATATCACTTTCATTATATGAGATAGAGAAGAGTTCTTAAAAGTTTTTATGAACACACATTTTACGTTGAATCTTTAGTATGAATTAACCACAATAGTTAAACGTTTAATGTGTGTAAACTTCGTTAAATGTGTCTAAAATAAATTATACCTTCTCTTTTCTAAAGCACAAAAAGGTATGTTTGGTGGTCTGTATCATAGGAGGCGAGTCTATGGCTCCATTCCTTGGGAAGCTGGCAGAGTATGCCGCTCACTAAGCATGCTGTTCAACTCAGCCCAAGGAAGAAAACACGCAGGTGCTAACTGCCCTCCACTGATCTATAAATGACTTACAACCAACCACACAAGAACACATGACCCGTCAGTGACAGAATATGTTTCTCTTTGGATATGAGTATCGGACTTCACCTTTTATGGAGGCATGCATGAAGAAATGGAACTGAAAGGCAAAGCAAAGAAAAACAAAAATCCAGGGAAGATATGCTGGTCCTTCATCAGTTAGCTTTCCATTATCCCACTGATAAGTAAGTCCACAGAGGGAATTCCTCATTCTGTTCAGAAAATACCATGTTCTGACTTACCTTGTGTCCTGTGTATTTGATCTCTCCCCTTCCTATTCATGAAATAATTAGCATTTATCTATCCATTCATGTAATATGTTTTGTGCCAAGCAATAGGCTAATGATCTATTTCTAGGATTACATATTAATGCAGCAGTCCCAATGGCCTGTATTAATAGACATTTTCATTTCATTTCATTTTCTACAGAAAGACAGATGTGGCAGAAAAAACTTGATTTGCCTACATTATTTGGTGAATATGTCATCTTAAATATTATGTCATAGATATAACATGTAGAAACATTCAGTTGGTATTTAAATGCTAAATACATATATGTGGTCATATGCAATCCACACACATACACATATATCTATATATATCTATGTACAGATAGATAGATTCACCCACATGACTTAGATCTATATCAGTAATGACTTGTGTAATTTTAACTGCATAGAATACACATTATGTATCTAAATGATTACTTTATTTAGTTTGTGTTATAACATGTTTAAGGGGCAATGAGCATTCATTATCAATCTCTTATAATCCCAAATTATTAATTTATAGTCTTAATATAATTCAAAATTACTCGTCAATAAGTAACCTTGGCAATAAGTAACAAAAGGCAATGTGATTTTGGGCTCGGAAGCTACACAATTTAGCCATCAGTTTGGCTCAATCACACACTAGCTATTTATTCACCGTGGTAAGAAAAGTTGGTACAACAAGGTGAACAAACTAATTCTCAAACATCGCTGTTGGAATAGAGGCATCCTCTGTACCTGCCCTCTAGAAATGACTCAGTGGCTTGATCTAATCACCTGACCCAGCCACAGGGAAAGTAACTAATACAAATTCTCTAGCCAGTACCTTATAAAGAAAATATATCCCATTGGTGCTAGGGGTGGTGGTTGAGGATAACTAATTATTGAAAACCTCCTCTCTCTTGGGTGTCTTTGATTTTGTTAGGTTAGAAAGAGAGAACTGCTAGTATTGAGATGGGTAAACAGGAATGAAACACACGTGACAGGAAAGTAGAAGAGAGAACGGTTGGGAAGGAAAGGAAACCAGCAAGAGGGGAGCAAGACAGTCAGGTATGCATTGAAAGAGGACAAGAATAAGAACAAAGTGTGATGATATGTGTTAAAATGTCATAACGAAAACACTACTTCCTCTATGAATTTAAGGATAATAGAAATAAATCTAAAAATGCAAAGATGGAAATTATAATTGAAGATGCTTTTCAATTTATACCTATTTAAATATATATGTTCAAATCAATAAATAACAAAGAGAAACTGAATAATAATGATAATTGAAAATCCATTCCCTGCCTAATAAAGCTTTGCTGGAATGGTTTTTATTAACCCTGTCCTCCCCCGCAAAAGAAACCTGTTCTGTCTGCAGGGCCTATTTGACTGAGGAAGAAAGTCCCAGAATTCACAGATGTCCCTCACAAATGGAATCTTACCCCAAATTTGTGACTAAGGAATTGTGTACTCTAAGGAAATCAAACACCCTGTATGGAATTCTGCAGCAAGCAATTAATACAATTTGAATCATGTGTGCACCAAGAGCACCGTGCTCTTTGCTTCCAAAGTACAGGTCATATCTGGAATCTCATAAACTCTTTGCAGTACTCAATTATCGTATTGTTTTCCAAAGTTAATTTTTTTGTGGTGCCCCCTGGTGGCACCAGAGTCAAACAGGACTCGACAATAATCATAATGCAAACTAGCTGTTGGACCAGGAACATTTTTGTTTTGTTTTGCTTTTTGAGACAGGGTTTCACTGTGTTGTGTAGCCCTGGCTGTCCTGGAACTCTGTGGATGAGATTGGCCTCAAACTCATAGAGATCCACCTGCCTCTGCCTCCTGAGTGCTGGGATTAAAGGCGTGTGCCACCACTGCCCAGACTTTTTTCTTTTTCCTTTTTTGAGACAGGGTCTCTCTACATAGTCTAGGCTGGCCTAAAGCTTACATAGATGCGCACCTGTCTCTGCCTTCCAGATGTTGGGATTAAAGGTGTGTTCCACCACACCTGACGAGGAACTTTTAATTGTTACAGATTATGGTCTGAGTTAGTCATCTTTCAATTCATTAATAGTCTGCAAAGAAAAGTATTGTGACATCTTGGACTTTTATTGTAATTAAAAGCATTGAAGGGAAAGTAAAAAAAATGACAGTAATAATTGTAAAATACTTCACAATTGTTATTCCATTCTAGGCTTACACAAAATACCACAGTAGCATCTGCATTTTAGGAAAGGACAAACTAAAACATTGAACAGTTAGGAAATGGTGCTGTGGGGATAAGAGCACAGTCCACTGTCTCCTAAACCTAGCTCATGGATACTTCCCTGGGGAGCATCACTCTACCCCTCTGACTCCCATGGCTCCTCCCTTGTCTTTCAAGATTGGGTGAAGGTATCTGGTTAGTTTCTAGAAGAAGCTAAGACAATGGGCTTTGATTGGAGGAACAGCTGATCCAGGGCTACTAATCACTGTTTGTGATAGTTTCCTACACCAGTGTTTAAGTGCTTGGGGTTCTCACCAGCTGACTACAGCAATGTTAAATGGTTGGCCACCTAGTCTTGTGAATTTCACAAGCCAACGTCCAGATAAACACACTCTCTGGGGTTTGGAGTACCAAGTCTTCCAGGTTACTTTGACAAAGTGTTTACTTTGCACCTCATTATTGAATGAATGGAGTCTAACTATTTCTCTGCCTAACTCCTTCAATGTCCTAGTAAATCACTAGCTGGATAAACTGAGTAGATCTTACACACTCGGAAAGCAATGCCAAATCACTTCCATCGGGTCCTTTGACCTTAATTATCACCCATATGCTGGCAACTGTCATACACCTGCAGTTGCCCATCTACTTAGCCATCTCAGGGTTACTGCATAATTAACATGTCCACACTAAATTACAGATTTCTCTCTCCACAAACTTGTTCCACCTAAGGCATTCTCCATACCAAGCAGTGGTAACTCCACCTTTACAATTACTCAGTGTTAGAGGTTTTGAACACGCTCTTCTTTTGTTCATTGTTATTGGCGTAATCTAAGTCATGACCGTACCGACTCATATGTGTGTAACAGGTCTTCTTTGGTCTCCCTGTAGTCTATTATCTAGGCAGTTCCAGAATGGCTTTATCACAATGAGAGAAAAAAAAAGATCACGTGACTCCTCTGCTTTCTGTCACCCAACATTCTTCTCCCCTCTCTTCAAAATAATTCATGCAAGATGCCAGGCTCTCTCTCCTAGCCTGTCCCGTCATCTGCCTTTCTTCTAAACCGGGAGTTCTTTCTGTCTTCACTCTCTCTAGCCTCGCTCATTTCCTTCCTGCTCCCTGGATCCGGGGCACACTCACCCCAGAGTCTTTTCACACAGGCTTCATCTCGTCTGGGTCCTCCACCTTACACATCCATGTGGCTCATTGCTTGTTTTTCCTTCCCATCTTTGCACACATGCTTGCTTTTCAGTGAGACTTGATCTCAACTCTCCTTTTTGTTCTAGCAGCGTTATTTCTCTTTATAGAACTTATTTCTTCGAGAATGCAACCAGTTTGCCTGACTGACTTACTCTCTGTTACTGCCATAAGGATGTCAGCTACATAAGAACAGAACAGGGCTTTTTGTCTGTGTTATTTAATGATGTCTCCCCAGGGTCAAATATAGCACCTGGCAAGTAGCAGCCAGCCAGCAAATATTTGTTGAAACATAAAAAGGTTAGCTGCATTACACCTGCCCTGTGTGATGGCTCCTGCCTGCAATTCCAGCAGTAATAGAGAAGTAGAGGGTAATGTGTATTACATAGTGATTTCAGTTCTACCTTAGTCTGGGCTAGGTAACAAAAATATGTCACAAATAAGCAAACAAGAAAGGCATATTATATTCTAGTGATTTACACTGAGGGTATGTGTGTAAAAATTATATGTGGCATTTTGGATTTTTCCCCTAATGTCCATTCTTTCTGGCTTCTCTGGAGTCTTGTAGATGTCATAAAATGGCTATTAATAAGGACGAAAGTTTTTGGCATTTGATGTGATACATAAGAGTAGACTTAAAGAAGTGGCAACCAAGGAAAGCAAACCTACATGTGTGTCACTGTCTCATCAGCAACCATGCTATTGTCCTAAGAGCTACTGCTACCTTCTCCTTCCCAGGTACTCTGCAACCCCCTCACCCTAACAACCAAACAAATTCCGTATTCATTCCTTTGAGCTCATGTCATCTGTAAGTGGTGACCCTCTCTGTTCCTGGTGTATTTGACATAATTTTTGGACATATTTTCTTGGCTGGCAATCATATGAGATATGAAATTGTAATGACCAGCCAGTGAACCTTGAGGGGACATTTTAGAGAAGTTTTTCCATTGTTAAAACTATCTATGCTGCTGGGCTTCACCTCTTGAGATTTTGATAGTTAAATCTGAGAGAGGTTTGGGAATACCACCCCAAACTCTGGTGAAAAGGCCCACAAACTATCTATGCAAAAGCTGAAACACAACAGGGCTGCCTTACCCAGGTATCTATCTGCAGGCAACCCTTGCAGAGCTTTGTGAGGCTGTCCTTACTTCCCTTGCCGGAATATTTTCACATTTAGGGAAAGCTGACTTCTCATGCCCGATCTGCTCTTGCTTGTGCTATGGCCATTTCTGGTCTGAGGCTACAGTGATCCTGCCAGCTACCTTCACTGAACATGGTAGCCTTTTGCAATCCCCAACACTGGTTGCCAGGGAACTTTGTTGCTCTGAGGCCTACCTCTTGGTTTCCTTTTCTGTTCCTTTAGAAACAATACTGAGACATATCAACCCCAGGTTATTATCTTGCCTTCATGTTTTCAAACAAGATTAATGTTTCATTCCACCACTGTCTATCAGGACAGGCAGGAATCTCAGCTGGCATAATGCATGCTCTCTGTTTAAACAACACAGTCCCAAATTTGAAATGAGACTGCTTTCCTCTCATTCTGAAGATAGTCTAATGCTTGGCACAGGACATACAGCAGGGAGTCGCACTGCTACCCAGTCGCAGGACCACGCCTGTGTGAGGTGAAGACTGTAGGGAAACCCTCACCCGTGCTTTATGGGATGAACTGACAAGGGGTCAGACTTCTGCCTGGTGCTCCGAAGGTCACTGATGCACAATCAATCCTGAACAGGAAGTGGCAGCAGATTTAGCTTCCAAATTGAGTATTTAGATAAACACTGAGGATTGAGAGTTACACACAGACCTTGGCCCACACTTCCCACCAAAGCCTCTATCACCTGCACACAAACCCCACACTTCCCACCAAAGCCTCTATCACCTGCACACAGACCCCACACTTCCCACCAAAGCCTCTATCACCTGCACACAGACCTGGATCCACACTTCCCACCAAAGCCTCTATCACCTGCACACAGACCCCACACTTCCCACCAAAGCCTCTATCACCTGTGCCAACCCTGAAAACACAATTCTGCTCTAAAAGTGAACAGCGTGCAAATGGACATCTCTGTGAACGTCACAAGAGCACAGCCACCCATGTGGTGTCTTCCTTCATCCTTGTCTGTGCCCTGTGACTGTGGCATGGCAATACAGTCATGCGATAGAGCACCTGCTGATGTACCCAGTTGTTACCATGTGAATTTAAATGGCTCCTGCTGGGCCACTGATCCTCAGCACGGGCTGATGCTTGGGAAAGTTGTGGGACCTTTAGGAGATGCCACCTAGCTGGAGGACGTGGGTCAGAGGCAATTGGAAGTCAGAGGTTTACAGCTCAGGCCTGCATTCTGTCAGATCCTCAATTCCTGATCCTCTCAGATGTGAGGAAGCTGCCTCACGCTGCTGCTGGCAACTCTTCCATGCTGTGATGTAATGCACCTTCTGGTCATGTGCCAAAGTAAACTCCTCTTCCCTTCATTTTGTTTCTTGGCAGGTATTTGGTCACACAACGAACTAAGACATCAGTGAAGGCAACGGAGGTTTGCTTCTCCCTTCCCCTGGAAGGCAAATCCCCTGTAGCAAGCCTGGCATCTCCAGCCAGGAAGGCAAATAGGAACCTGGAACACAGGGCTGAAAGTGGATTTCCTTCATGGCCAAGCCAAGCACTTCAAACTGTCCAGCCAGATGTTTCTCTATACGATCCTGGCAGCCATGTCCTGGGGAAGAGCCAGAATTTGGCCTAATTTCTACATTGTAAAGCTTGATGGAATGCTGGGGTAGTGCCATCCTATAATAAAAGGGGTGGTCCCTCTGATCAGCACGCCATTCCCATTTGGGCTGGGATTTTCTCCAAGGGTGGGTGGGCTTGAGTATAAGCGGGTGTGTTCATCCAATCCTTGCCAGGGCCTGGGTGGAGGAGGGAAGAGGGCTGAGAAAAAGGTGGACGGAGGAGAAACCTTCTGCGTGATTGGGAGCTGGTGCCAGATGGGGCTGGCAGGCATGCTCTGCAGCCTCCCTCTTCCCGTGTGTGGCCACAAGGGGACTGCCTGGCTAGGCAGACAGCTTCACATCTCTCAACTAAATCAAAGCTACATAATTGGAGATGCAGATCGAGAAACATGACGTGGTTCACAAGACTCCCCGGAGGATTTGGAGTCTGTAAGCCAGTGAGAGGCTTTAATGAGACCTGAGCTTGCCTTCTCATCTGTGAGAGAGGCTCACACTCCAGCTGTGCTCAAGGATGCAGAAAAAGGGTCCCCCCCCACAACGTGGGCAGTCTTTGTTGTTTCTTTGCTGCCTCTCATTTCTCTTGGCTCTCTTTTGCTTTCTCCCCAAAGAGATAACTTCGTTTTGAAGCTTGGGCCATTTCTGCTTTTGTGATTGAGGTGTTAGGGCAAATAAGTGAAGAATGGGAACTCATTAACCTCATGCATTTTCTAAAAACAGAGCTAAACATTTCTAAATCTTTTACCACAAAAGCAATGCACATTGAAAATGAAATTTCAACAGACAATAAGGATAGAAATCCGTACGGATGAGAGGCAGAAGCACGAACTGAGTAGTTTTCCGATGTCCACCACACACAGTTCAAAAACATGCTGTGATAAAGGAATAATGTTTCCTTGCTTCCAATATTCATGGATCAATATTTTCATAAATTACAATACAAAAGAGTAGTTAAAATAAGTACAAAAGGTATCCAAAAACATTTAAGAGCAAAATCAATTTTTGCAAAGTCCTAACCTCATTAGATGACACGTCATGGCAGCAATAGACAGTTCCAGCATTTCAAACATTCCCCAATTCCTGTGAGCCACTGTGAGCACCATTTTTGCCTTGAGGTTACAAAAATTATATATTGATCAAACATATGAACATATAGAATTAAAAAATATATAAGTCATAAGGAGAACAGACTCTCCTTTCTGCCTACTAACCTTAACATTTTGGATTTTAGTATTTTGGACAGCTTTCATATTAGTCCTTAAAAGATCTCCCTAACCTTTTCTTATGTGTTTTTTAAAAAATTGATTATGCACCTATGAATGTGTGGACACAAATGTAAGAGCCTTGGGAGGCTGGAGTGAACCTTGGATCCTTTGCAGCTGGAGTTAAGGCAGTTGTGAGCTGGGATGGGGGGTTCTGGGAGCTGACCTGAGGTTCTCTGCAACTGCAGTAAGTATTCTTATCATTAGAGTTGGCTCTTTAGCCTCGAGCTGATTTATTCTTGTGGGCTTCTGGCACTTCCTGGTGTAAAGACCCTACTTAAAGAACAAAGCAAAACAAAACAAGAAAACTAGCCTGAACATTTACAGACACACAGTTGGTTTCTAGATTTTGTATATAGTCAAAATTTGATCGTGCGCGCATCCCCCCCCCACTCCAGTGCTGGAGAAGAACTACTGAGTGCTAAGCTAGCTTTCTCAACACACTCCCATATATACCTTTTGATATACGAGTTGCCGGTAGCACTCTCTGGAATTTCTGGGTTTTGTGCTAAAGCCAACTCTTCTGTAGCCTAAAGGTTCTTGTTGGTCTCTGAGAGTCACACCAGGGCTGAGACAACTGACAGAACATTGGTTACCACACAGGACAAGGCACGCCCTCCATAGGAGAGAGCTGCTGGTCACATCAGGAGGGTGGAGGCGGATCCCATGCAGACAGACTTTCTCATCAAGGGGCAGAGAAGTGCACTCATAAGGGGCTCCTGAATCCCCAGAGATCCAAAATCATATTCTGGCCTCTTGGGATGCACAGATTTTTATGCAGGCACCTCAGACTTCACCCCCAAAAGCCTGAATGATAGGAAATGAGTCTAGTAATCCGCCCCCACATAAGCCCCATTTCTTTTCTCTTGGGGTGTTTTTGCTGAAGAATTAAATTTGGTGCTGTGTAGGCTTACCTGTGGGAGTTTCCACTGTGGCTAGATCTTCATGTGGCCCCTTGTGACAGCAGTTATCTGTGTGTTGGTAAGCTATATTCCACTCCCAGGCAGGCAGGTCTAGTCTAGAACCTGAGTATTTGGCCCTGGCAGTCTTGCTTTGGGCACAGGCACGACCCAGAAGAGGGGTGTAGCATTCCTGATGTTCATTCATATTTCAGATGTGTCCAGCACAGCCCAGGATGTCAGGTCTCTGGCATGTATACAGCACCAGAGAAGATTTCGGCTGAAGATAAAATTGCCTAAGCAGGAAGGCAAGTTTTCCTCTCTACTGGGCCACCACGGTTTAGACCACGAACTTCATCTACTTGGGTTTGGTTAGGCAGACTTGAGGAGGAGGGCACTGGTAAGTTCCTGGGCATTTTCAACAGAGAATAGAAATGCTGTGGTTCCCAGAGGCTGACAAGGATTCGGGCACCTCCCCGTGGGAACGAGAGGCACACAGAGAGCCAGCGGAGAGACCAGACTGACTCTGCTGAAATTCACTTTAATCAAGAATGCACAAATCCCATCAAAGGTTGGAGTGTGAATTAGGGGTTTGTGCCAGCAACCAGAGATGCATATTTTTTTCACTCTTTTTTCCCCCTCACACTCAGTCTGGGCTCTGACATACCAGCCTGTGTCCCAGACATCACCTGCTGTGGAAGAGGTCTTAAGTTGACATTTCCTAGGTGACCTGCCAGCCCCCAATGCAGAACTCCTGCAGATTTTTTTTTTAAACATTGTAAAAAGCCCTTTGAATGCAAACCTGCCTCGGCAGGCCCGCTTTACATATCCCTGAAGAAATGTTTTCTTTTTTGTCTGAATGTGCTCTTTTGAGTGGGCACCTTTCCTAGTCTCAGCCTCTTTTGTTTTCAGGCACTTTTCTCCTGAGTCTGGGGACAGCAACCTTCAACACTACACAGTTTCTTTTTCAAAAAGCAGAGAGATGTTTTCCTTATAAGCGCCCCCCATTTCAAAGTTCTTATAAGGGGCACTTTATACTGACATTGAAATTCTGCTTCTTGACTTCAAGTTCTCAGTCTTAAAGACCACCCAGCAGAGAAAGTGCTATGTGCCCTTTTGCTGTTTGAGATAACGTTGGTTATAGGGAAGACCAGGATGCATGCCCTCTTAAAGCTCTTTGGCCTGAGGTGACCTCACCTGTGTTTTTCAGAAAGGATGACTGCATCTTAGAAGGAGAAATGCCAAGACCACAGAATCACTCACAGAACACACATAGAAGGCTCTTTATTGTGTGATTTCAATCAGCATGTAGCTCTCACCTCCAGATGACAGTGACACAGTTAGAAAAATTAACTCCTACATCCAGGGCAATCGTTTTATTGTGATGTCAAGAAATGAGTCAAGGCTGGGCAGTGGTGGCACACACCTTTAATCCCAGCACTCGGGGAGGCAGATCTCTTTGAGTTCGAGGCCAGCCTGGTCTACAGAGCGAGTTACAGGATAGACTCCAAATATGCACAGAGAAACCCTGTCTCGAAAAACCAAAACCAAAACCAATCAATCAATCAATCAATCAATCAATCAATCAATCAATCAGTATTTCTCTCATGTGTGTCTTTTCCCACTGGATAAAGAGAAAAGAATGTGCCTATTTCCTGGCTGATCGCTGAGGACCACACTGGAGGGGCAGGGAGGGATAACCTCACTTGTGATATGGGTTTGTATACTGCTTTGCTCTGCAAAACCACCCATTGTGGCAGACCAGACCACCCATATTAGGAAGAACTAAATTACTAAGTAATTACCACGTGGCTGATTTCTTAAAGGAAGGAAGGAAGGAAGACAGGAAAGAAAGAAGAAAGGAAGGAAGGGAAGAAGGAAGGATGGATGGATGCTGGACAGTTTTATGTCAATTTGAAACTGAAAGGAGGAACCTCCATTGAGAAAATGCCTCAAGATCCAGCTGTAGGGCATTTTCTTAATTAGTGATTGATGGGGAAGGTCCAGTCCATTGTGGATAGTGCTACCCCTGGGCTGGTGATCCTGGCTTCTATGAGAAAGCAGGCTGAGCAAGCCATGAGGAGCAAGCCAGTAAGCAGCACCTTTCAATGGCCTTTGCATCAGATCCTGCCTCCAGGTTTCTTCCCTGCTTGAGTTCCTGTCTTGAATTCCTTTGATGATGGACTGTGATAAGAAGGGTAAGCCAGATAAACCCTTTTCCTCCCTAAACTTTTTGGCCATGGTGTTTTGTCACAGTAGTAGAAACCCAAACTAAAACAGGAAGGAAGGTCTTACAGATTAAATACTTTGGGGGAAATGCGCAATAGACTTTTTCATTCTCTTAATAGGCAAGCAGTAGCTTGATCTCTATCAGGGAAGTTTCTCAGATTTAGTGGAACTGAAACAAACAGTGGTCTAAGTGTAGTTTTCTGCCTGTCCTAAGGAAGGGGCTGCTGATGTGGGATTCCCTCTGTATGCTGTGAATACGATTGGTTAATTAATAAAGAAAATTACTTTGGACCCATAGCAGAGCAGAACTTAGCTTGGCAGGGAAAACTAAACTGAATGCTGGGAGAAAGAAGGGCAGAGTCAAGAGAAGTCATGTAGTCCCTGTGGAGATAGACGCCAGATGGAACTTCAGCCTAGGTAAACCACAGACATGTGACGATATACGGATTAACAGAAATGGGTTAAATTAAGATGTAAGAGTGAGCCAATAAGAAGCTAGAGCTAATGGGCCAAGCAGTGATTTAAATAAGATTTATTTAAATTTATTTTCTGTGTGATTATTTCGGGTCTGAGCTGCTGTGCAGCCGGGAACCAGCAAGCGGCCTCCTTACAACAGGCTGCTCTCTCCACACAGGCTCCCTGAGAGTTTGCTTAAACACTCAAGATTTGTCTGTTGTCAAGTGAGTGGCTTCGTCAGAGTCATCTGGGAGCAGAAAGCTACCCCACACATGATTCTTGAAAAACCATTTCACCTCCCATCTAACTCTCTCCCTTATCTATCTATGGATAACAAAGAACTAAAGGGAAATTGGCTGGGGG
>LOEQ01003396.1:117797-137298 GCA_001685075.1 Bramus lutescens
ACACTGGCAGGGGGCCTTAATGCTCACCACATCTCTGATGGATTCAGATAGCCAATGGCTCAGACACATTTCACAAGCAGGGACATCAACAAGCACAGCTTCAGGGAGAGGAGACAGTTCCTGAACATCTTTTTAATACGGAACATCCCTGCTAGGACCAGTGCCGAGGTTTCCTGCGTATCTTTATGAGTTGCAGATGTCATTCTACATACATCTGAGTGAGAAGGAAGAATAGGGTGGGCTTCAGGGTTGCTGCTTGTTTTGCCTTTTAAATGAGAACTTTGCGAGGACTAGCTGAGAGAAAGGTAGGCTGTCACCCCTTCTTTACAAATCTGGGTGGATTCTGATTAGCTGGACTACTTATTGGGAGAAATAAAACCAGACCAATATCCCAGCCCTATGCAATTAGAAACTTCTGCTCCTGGCCTTTTGAAATGCTTATTCTTGGTGTTCTGAATTGCCATGTTAAAAAAAAAAACAGGCAAGCAAGCAAACAAACAAACAAAAAACTAACCAAACAAAGAAATAAATCCAAATACCCCAAACCAGGGTATGCTTAGGCTGCCACGCTCTGAGAGGCTTTCGACCACAGGAGGAGTCTCTGGAGGGTAAGACCCCATGCAAACCGAATGAAATGTCAAGGATCATCAAAGTGCAGACGTGCAAACAAGGCAACTATGTATGACGTCACTTGGCTTTAGCTGCCTCAGTGGCTCATGTGGCGCTCAGAGCCTGTGCCTATCCAAGTCCTTCCTAAATCTTCCAGACAGCCCCTGTCATTTAGATTTAGTGTTCTGGGATGGCGTGCTACACAGTAAAAGACAACCAGAACCAGAGGTCTGAAGGAGAAGGACAAGCACCAGCCAGAGGGCAGATGCGAGCATAGCTTCTAGCTGTTTGCGTCTATTCTGCTGTGGCCTGGGGAAATTCAGATTGTGCTAGAATAGAAGAAACAACAACAACAACCAAACCCGGAAAGAGAGTAGTTGCTTTCCTCCCAAGTCCTCCTGGGTGTCCTTCTCCACTGCTACTCCTAACACTCGTGTTTAGTGTCTAAGCAGATTGTCCTTGAACTGTTCCCGTGTCTCACTAGGACATCATTAATTTGCTTCTGTAAAGATGGCGATACACATTTGCTCTTGGTTCTTCTTCTTCACTGCCATGCAGATGTATTTCCGAGACAGAATCTGCCTTCCTGTTGCTGAAATGCCAGCAGGTCTCAAATCAAATCCTTTCTCACGCAGAGCTAATTCCTCCATCTGCCTTTCCAACCTTGGCCCTCAGGCCTCTTGATTGGCCAAGTCATTCTTTTCTGAAATATCTTTAAAAAATATGCCTATGTCACTTCTCAGTTCCTATCTAGACTTCTGCAATAGCTTATAGTTGGCTGCCCCACCTCATTCCACTTTCCCAGCTATGATTGAGCCAGTGTTTGCCTTGCAGATCAGTGAGCGTTAAAAGTCAACTAAAGATGAAACAATAGAATAGAATAAAAAGGAATAGTAAATGTCAGTATCTTAAAGGTATTATGCTTTACATTTTTTGTTGCCATTAAAATATACATTCTTAAATACGCTTGTACTGGGTTCTACTTGAAAATGTATTTCCTGCAGTTGGAAGGAAGAAAGGTGATAGGCAAATTGGTGAACCAGTGGTTCAGTTCTGGTCATATGACTGCTCTGTTCAAATGTCTCTGAGGCTACCCATTGCCACGTGCAGGAAGTGAAGTGTCCTTTCTCAGCCTGGGTTCTCAGGCCTTCCTTGGCCCAAATCTCCTCCCAGAAGACTTCCTACCTCTTTTCTACAAGCTCCAACCCCAATCAGGGCATTTTATGTTTTCTGAATCAATCCATGATTTCTGGTTCCTGGGATCTGAGTTAACATGTTCACATTATTTGTCTGGCTTTCCCACAAATCCACATTTTAGTGCTGAAGAGGTCATGTGACATAGTAGAAATAGTCAAGTCCTGTAGTCCCCAGAGTCTGACTGGAGAGGCTGCCATTTACTCTCTAGACAGACTGAAAGATCTAGAGACAGAAGTTCCTTGTCCCTAAGAAGGCAACCCTGAACATGGAGATTACTCGAGGTCATGTTTATTATTATTATTATTCTGACCAATATGTGCCACCAAGGAATATTTTACATATTTTATTCAGGTCATCTTGTCAGCATTTTCAAAATAATACTGTCGTAATATTTATGTTCATAACTGTATAACTACAGTTTATATTGCTTTAAGCATAAACAGTTGCAGCATAATAACAGGCATATTGAAGACACTCAGCTCTTCTGTCATTTTGAGTTAAATTTTCTATTTATGTATGGTAATTCTTGTGTTGGCTAACCTTTTGGGGGGCTTCCTATTCCTAGATCAGGGATTATTTTCAATGTTATCTGGTGCTTTCCTTGAAATTTAGAAAAATGAACTTAATAAAAAGTAAATGCTGTCCAGCAGGGAGTTTCGTCTCGGTGAGTCCTGCACACACCCATTACAGCGAGTCTCGATATTTTATTTTCCCTCAATTCTGACCCTCTCAGGATGACCGAATGTCTATCACTTCTGGTAGGAATACAGAAAATTCTCTTCAGTCCTATTTGTCTAAGAAAGAGGTGAGGGAGATCCAGTCCCTAAATTCTTTATGACATTTTGGAAAAACCAGCACAAAAATCAGAAGGACGTCTGCAAAACTCCTTATTTTGAACAGAATGGAGCCTTCAAATCTTGAAAAGTTGGAATGAGTCAAATGCACTGAAGATCAAATGTGTAAATCCCAGGACTGCACTTACTCACTTCTTGTAGTGAATGCTCTTTTCCTCCTAATCCATTATGCTAATACATATGCCACATTTTATGAGGCCAAGGTGAAAACTAATCAGACTCTATTGTAACTAAGCCTGCTTAGCTGACACATGACACCTAAACGGATTTCTAGCTCAGCAAATCAAGGCTGATGGTATCTGCCGGGAGGTGATGAATAATGAGCTAATCACAAAGGATTGTCTCACTAAGGAGGTGGCAAAACAGGCTTTGGATCTGCGGTTTTAACCCTTTTACACTGGACATCTGGCGCTGCAGACTCTGCCGTGACCAGGCTCTTTTAAAGCTGACTCACATCTGGGCCGAGCCCGCGGCGTTGTTGCACTGAATTCTGCAGTGTGGAAAAACGTGCACCGACCTGAAAACCTCTCCTGAAGGAACCTGCAGCATTCCAGTCGGTGCCTCACGGTTCTGCGGCCCTGGAGTAGCAAACTGGAAACTGTCTTTGCTGAGAGATGTTACTACGTTTGGGCTTCAGACTGTCAAAGGCAGAGGAGCGGAGCGGTCCAAGTCCGAGCCTGGGGTGCAAGAAGCCAGCCACAGTTTGAGAAAGAGCAAGCATGAGAGAGACGCACCGCTCATCACTGTCACCACTGGATTGGCCAAAGGAATGTGGCGGGCAGCAAATGGGCCAATTTACAGCTTTAAAATAACCAAGTGAAAAGTCAGCTCACGAAATTGACAATGACTTGGGCTTGACTCCCAATTAGGTTATATTTGATTATTAAAGCTTGTTTTAAACTGATTTTAATGACACGCTTTTTTTCCCCCCACAGTGGAACTGTATGTCTTTGTCGTTCTGACCCTACTGCCTCTTCGGCCTTTTCTTATTCCCTTAGAAACCGAGCAACATCCATAATCTCTTCAGGCTGGGGCAAACTGCTACAGATTATTTTCAGCTGAGTAGAAGATCTGGGTTCAAATATTTTGTCACTCTGAGAGGGTTAATTGCTTCAAACCTTAGCTTGCATCTATTAAATGAGATAGTAATGGAAGCTCTGGGTTGTTTGGAATATAAAATAGTGCATGAGTCAAGGTAGTGTGTGCCTTTCGCGGAGTGCCTAGAAACAGGGGGCTCCTTTAATCATTCATCCAAGGTGAAAGATTCTCAGCGTGAGACTGCTACTGTTTCCTTCAAAAAGCAATAAGGCGGAGGTCCTTGGTTTGGCTGCATCTGGACATGAAGGGAATGTAGGTGATACTGTTTTGCTGGGGAAGCTGAGAAAGCACAAACTTCTTGGATAGGGGAACTCTCTCTAGAGTAGGCTAGTCTTTCTTCTCTCTGGGTATCTCTGTCTCTCTCTCTCTGGTCATTTTAGTTTAGCCTTCTGCTGACTTATTCCAGACGTTTCTATGTTTCTATTCCGTTCCCAGCAGGGGCCATTGTTTCTTCTCTCTGGGATGGGTTCATTCTCCCCTCCTCTCTCCAGCATTCTCACACTCTTCTCTGAAGGAGCTTTCGGTGACTTTTCAAAAATTTCTGTTTTAATGATCTTACACATTTTGAAGTTTCTTTTCAGAATTTCAGAACTTTTATTCAACTAACATTTGATAAAGGTCTTCAAGTTTGAAACAGAGCTAAAGTCCTAAAAATCTCAAGAAGAAGGCATTTTCCATGTTGTTTCGTTTGCTTCTGTATTTTCTGAACTCCAAGGATGGTAGCTTAGCTTTGTATCTCCCGTGCTTACACTTTTCTTCTAAAAGTGTTAGTTAGGATACTTGAACTTTCCTTAGTCACAAATTCTCTTAAAAAATGCACACATTTATCTTTTTCTACAAGAAAGGATTGTAGAACAAGAAAAGCAACGACAACTCGGAGAATACGAAAGTCCTTGCATGGTGTTTATGTCTTTAATTAAGACTTCTTACTCCTTAGACCTCTTTGGGGCAGACATTATTTGCTTCTTTGTAGACTCTATTAAAGAGTTTATGTGAAAAAGGAAACTAACTTGTCATATCGAGCCAGAGACCTCTGTGCTCTTAAAGGCAGTGGCCATACATCTTTACGGAACTGTCTGGACTCTGTTTTCAACCCAGTCAGCGGGGTACAGTCTGGACAGAGATTGCCTTTAAGAGTGGGAGCTGACAAGGTTCCCCGCTTGGTTTCTATGTGCTTCAGAAAGCACTGTGTTGTACACATAGCATTTGCTGATTGTTTGTGATTTCTGGTGATTTCTATAAAATATTAGGCATCAGACTCTCGGCGAGGCATATAATCCTCTAATATGACTGTTTCTATGAGGCAATCAGATCTAATTTATGTCTCTAACTTAGGTTACCTTTACTGGGAACACTGTAGCTTTGGAGGTTGCCTGTGTTTCATTTTGCCATATCTAATTAGAGCTATGCATATAGCCAGCCTTCTAATTTATTGGCCATATTCTATCACTCATGTAGCCATCTTGATTTTTTGTCTAACTTTTACACAGATGTCAACCTTATGCTTGAGTGCAAGGTTAGTCCACTTATCTTTCTTATCAAGTAAACCTGAACACAAAGACTCTATCTGGGGATCAGACCTAGAGCTGCGCAGACTCCGCAGTAACTGACATGTCAGCATTCCATTGTGAGGAGCATCAGGTAAAGATGTAGGCTTTCAAAATCATTCAAGAGGAGGCTTAAGTTTGTTATCTAACAGTTCATCTGGTCTGTGGCATGACTGCTCCATTTAAATATTTAATGTGTTTTTATTTAAAAAAATTATTGCCTAATTCTCTTCATTTTCCATCCTGAGCATTAGTCAAGTACCGCAAATGTCTTACAGAAATGCAAATATTACACAGGCAAAATACAAAATAAATCACTGATTCAATCTTATTTTTATATTTATAATTGTCATTTTTGGACGAGAGCCAAGGATTGATGTTTTGATGGTGCTTATGAATGCGGAGCACACCTCCCTCCATTGTTACTGGAACAAAGATCACTTGCTTTGAATAGCTCGAGATATGTAAACACAGCTGGCCCAATAGCTTGAGTGGCATTGAAGCACAGAGCTGGAGGAGATGGGTTTAAGGGTAACCCAGGGACGCACACGCTTTTGTGTAAAAGAATCCCAGAGCCCGGACTGTATCTATTCCTGATTGTGAAGGCAAACTTAAGGACTCCTAAGAAGGCCATCTCTTATTTAGAAGTAGAGTTTTTCTGTGTAGTGTTAGAACCACGGATGAATTACTGAATTCCCAGCTAACAAAAATTTCAAAAACTTTAGGGACACTTACGCAAAGTTACCAGGTTTTAATCTTGCCAAATAAGAAACAATAAAAACCCAAACCACTGACTGCTATGTGTTGTTTCATGAAAATACTCAACACGACACACAACAATAACATATAAAAATAATAAAGAATAATAGCCTTTTAAGTAGAATATGAGCTTGGCAAAACCCGTTTTCTTATTTTGGCACATACCATGAGAACATATTGTCACACACAGTGTGGTGTTTGGCCCACTGGCTTCTCCCTGGTATGATCGATGCTGATGGACGAGGAGCAAAAGTCTGAGCTCAGAGCAGCTGGTGGGTGCGGGGTCTCCTTCAGGGTCGAGCAACAGGAAAGCTTGGCAGAGTCTGAGACCTCTTTCCTAGTATGTGCTACGTTAGGACTGTGGTGACATGATGTGTTGCTCATGAGCCTGGTGGGGCTCTTAGAGGACAGTCACACACGGAGAGCCCTCATGAGAATGGAGGGGACTCTTGTCTGAGGCTCAGAGGACATATTTCAATTGTATCAAAGCCAGGAAAATCTTCTAGGCCTTCAAAATCACATCCAGAGCTTCCGAAGTACAAATCTGGAAAGTCTTGCTGTTTGTAAAGGATAAATCCAAAGACATGCAAAACAGAATCTCCAAATCCTTGCCTATGGAGGAATTCATCTAGTCTTCTGGATTTTCCAATAATTTTTGCTGAGACACACATTTTTTATGGCACATCATTTCCTCAAACCAAGCAAATGTCATCAAAAGTTTTATCTTTAATCTTTCATATAGGACCTGTTCCATTTTTCGTATACACCAAATTTTAATCACTTAGGAAATGCTGCCTTTCAGGAAAAGAGAACAACACAACAACAATAACACAACAACAACAACAAAAGCCTGAGTGGCGAGGGAGGCTGCTTGGCTGCAAGGCTTGCACTAGTTCCTCAGTCACTTACTAGGTTCAAAGTACATATGATTCGAATTTGAACCTCAGCAAAACTGCCAATTAACACATCACAAACCTTCATGGTCGATTGCAAATATTCAAAACCTAGAGTGTTAAATCTGAAAATACCAAGAGTCTCCTGCATAGCTCTCTGGCAGTTCGGTGTTACATAATTTGGGGTGAGAAATCCAGGTTGCTGTTGGGAATGGAAACCATCATAAACTGCATCTTCCTTTGTTGCAAGGGAAAAGAAAAGAAAAACCCACTTAAAACTAGGACAGTGATTGTCTCCGTGAATCGCCGCCTTCACCATGCATAGTGAGAAAAGGATACCGCGAACTAAAATACTGTAATTGTCAAACATGTTCAGGAGAAAAGGCGGGTTAAAAAGCCTTTCTTGTTGAGGTGCTCTGCTAAGAAAAGATATTTTATGTTTACCAGCACACTAAGTAGAATTTCACATCCACTGGCATTCTTGAGGGATTTTGTGTTCTTTCAAAATAAACTTTGAATACTTTGCCTGGTTGTATGTATGATGACAGATTTTGGGATTAAAAAAAAATCAGTCACTGGGTAGCTAAACAAGGGGAATGTTTGTATCTTCTTAGCTGAGTGATATGTTAGTCTTAGCAGACAGTGCCGGGGTAAGAAGCTCGCTGTGTAAAGTATCCACATCACCAAGGTCCAGTCAGACAGCATTTGTCTGGGAAGAACACTAAAGGTCTCACAATCCGCGAGTCAGAGAAAGACTCTGAGATGGACCCACGCTCTAAGCTTGGCTCAGTTTCAGATTCCAGCGATCTCAGAGTGAAAGTGTTAGAAAGTCTTAAAATTAAAGTAACATGCAATTATTGAATATTTATTTTAGATAATTTATAAATGAAAAATATATTTATTTATTATTTTGTCCCAAAGAGATAAGATTCTTTAAAAAATTAAGAACAACAGTGATTGACAAAATAATATATATTTTTATAGAAACATTAAAACTGTATTCCTTCACAGTTTTCAGATTCATGTGTTGATAGAAGAACAATGCATGTGTAGAAAACACAAGTCTTCCAGAGCCCAAGGGCACACTTTCATTAGTCCTAGTGATACCTCTGACACAACATTCTATTGTCAATATGTGGCAGTTAAGGGGACTGAGAGAAGCTGAAGAACTTACCTAGCAACTTTTTTTTTGTGGTCCCATGCACAGTTTTCACCATCATATCACAAACATAGTGCCCATACCCCACTCCCACCACAGTGGAGAAAGACAGAGTGTAGTGGGGTTCAAAGATGTTCATTGGCTTTGTCAATATATCGAGGCAAGTTCGGTGCCTGTATGGTAGGCATCTGTGGATGTCCTGGGTTAACAGGTCTGCCTCCAAACCTCACAGCTGCCAGCTCCAGTGGTATCCTCCCTCCTTCCCTTACGGAGGGATTTCTAGGAAGGCGTTCTACGTGTTCCTTAAGCAGCCTGTCACTTTTGGTCATTTATTGTAGTGATTTGTGTTCTTCTCATAATGCTCTCTATTAGTCTCCAAGTTTCTGTACATAAAAAGATTTGGTTATTTAATTTAGCAAGTGCTTTATATATAGAAAGAACTCAACATGTGTACATTCTAAAGATAGAATTAATTACTCTGTAGGTGTACATGTTCTTGATTCCTCTGATCATATCGTAGGTTTATATCAATTGCCTCAGATTATATATTAACGAACATTGCTCTTTCTCACAGTGGAGACACTACTAAAGAAGCAGACAGAGTGAGGAAGAGGATGAAGCGTTACCTCCAGGGATCTTAGCAATAACTATTCTAGGTTGCAAATTCTAGGATAGACAGAAGATTCTATACCCATATTACTAACTAATGTTGTTTATTTTAAAGTCAAATTTTAGACAAAAACCCAACAGCTGAAATAAGAATTCAGGTCATCTTCAGGCCTCTGAGGCTGCTAACCACTTTTCCTTAGTGAGACATGCTGGGTTGTGGCAACTGTCACCTCACGGTATCTCATAAAGTGCCGCAAAATAAAAGATGCTGATTTTTCTATAAATAACCATCATCCAAACTATCTTAATGAAGCTATGTCATTTTAAACTTATTTCAGTGGGATTCATGTGCAATATTATTTTGTTTTTGTAGTATAAGAGCTTTAATAAATACAACAGCAGCTATCAGGTATATTGATCTTATTGTTCACACAAGAGTTGCATATATTCATTGTACAATAGTTTATTTCCAGAGAACTGTTTGAACAGAAATTGACTCTAATAGAATTCATAAAATCCAGGATGCTCAGTCTAGCGATAGTTCAGGAACCAACAGTAGAAAAGGGGAAGAGGAGTGGATACTCAGGCTACGATTAAATTTGGCTACTTAAATAGATTCATCACTGGACCGTCATATAGAACCATTTAAAACAGACAGGGATGTAAAGTCTGTTCAGCAATCTAGAAAACATGCTTTTACAGCTAATTTACATAATTTTACGAATTGCCAAGTATTTAAGTTAAAAACAGTGGAATTTGCTTGTGGAAAGAGAGATTGGTTTTGGTGTTGTGCTGCCCAGAGGAGCAGAACGTCTCTGCTGCAAGAAGATATGGTTGCAGGGTCATGAGAGCAGAGTTGGAAGGCAGGATGTCATGAAACCCAGACTCCCAATACATAGCCCAGGGTGGTGGTGGCGCACACCTTTAACCCCAGCACTCCAGGAGGCAGAGGCAGGAGGATATCTGTGAGTTCAAGACCAGCTCGTCTACAAAGTGAGTTCCAGGACAGCCAGGTCTATAACATAGAGAAACCGTTTCTTGAAAAAAACAAACAAACAAACAAACAAACAAACAAAAACAAAAAAAACCCAGAAAACAAAACCAAAACCAAAACCAAAACAAAACAACAACAACAAAAAGACCAAGATCCTTTTCTTTCTTACATTTTTTTTTGGTTTTATTTTCTGTGTTTAAGTAAACCTTTAGTCTTTCAAGAGTCATCTCAAGTGACAAACATTCCTGACTCGTTCTTCTCCCTACTGGTTGTGACACTGTGATGGTTTAGGTGAGAAATAGTGTCTATAGGCTCTCATAATTGAAAACTTGGTTCCTGCTTGGTGGCACTGTTTGGGGAGTTGATGGGGAGGTGCAGCCTTATTGGAGGAAGTTCACTCTCTCTGCTTCACATTTGTGCTTAAACATCAGATCTCTCCAGTTCCTGCTCTGGTCACCTGCTACCATGCCTCCTGCACTGCTGTGGGCCCTCCCTCTGGAAATGGGAGCCACAAATCAACTCTTCCTTCTATAAGTTGCTTTTGGTGGTGTTATTTTATCCCAGCAACATAATAGTAATAAATACAGTCTCTACAGTGTTTTTATAAATTAATGCATATTAATTGCACAGATTATTTGGTCTAATGTGATGTTTTCATATATACAAATATCATGCTTAGTGTTCATTCCCCCACAAGACTTTCATATTCCACAAACGAACAACTACGAAGTGACTGTTTTCTCCGGTCCTCAAGCAGGAGGGAGGGCTGTCGCTCTGCTTTCTCCCAGTGTTCGTGATGACAGTGACTTCTCTGCAGGTTCTCCACACCTCATGGAGACTGAAGTTCTTCCAGTTTACACTCAGCAGTATCAGCTGTCTTTTTTAACAGCGTCCCCCACCACATGCCTCTATCCAACAGTCACGATGAATATTTCTATGACAGATTAAATTTCTTTACCACCACCCCAGTTTAGCAACCCATGCCCAGGGCTTAGACACTGTATCACTTGGAACAGAGATACCCGGAGGCAGGAAGGCTACTGTTGCATATTCCTGCCCTGTTTTGCCCTTTCACCCTTATCTGGATTAGCTCCTCCCATCTCTTCCACTCATCCAGCACTACTGGAACTTCTTGTCAGCTCCACTTTTGTCTTATTTTTGCATATTCTCTTATTCTTTTTATGGCATAAACCCCAACCTATCAATTCTTTAATTTTTTTAATGTAGACCACTTATAAATTTAATTTCTATAATCAAAAGGTCATTCATACAGATCTGTATTGTAGGTTGAGCATATCCATTCTGCGTCCCCTCCCTTCCTTTTCTCCTCACCACTTCCTACTCTTACATGTAGACTTTGTTCTCCTAGACGATTTCTCTTCTACTTTTCTTTTATATAGAGATATATGACTTTATGTGACTACATAAACTCTAGGGATGATGAGCGAGAGAAAACACATGTGATCTGTCCTTCTGAAACTGGCTTAGTTCACTATGACTATCTCCAGTTGCAGCCACTTTCCTGAAAATGACATAGTGTAAAACGTTTAATTGTGACCATATCCATTCTTCTGTTGTCGGACATCTAGAGGATCCATAACAGCGGCTACAACTAGTGTGGCAATACACAACGCTGTGAAGGCGTCGCTATGATATGTCCACTCAGACTCTTTAGGTAACAGCCGATACTGGAATAGCTGGGCCACAAGGAAGATTGAGTTTTAGTTGATTTGTTTGTTTATTACATCCACTTTGTCTTCCATAGTGGCTAGACTAGTGAGGATTGCCACCAGCAGTGTATAAATGCCCTTTTTGTCTAGATCCAATGTAAAATTTGTTGTTGTTTTCTTAGCGACTGACATTCTGGCTGGGGTAAGACAACATCTCAGTGTGGTTTTGATTTGCATGTTTCTGGCAGCTGGTGAGGTTGAAGAGTCTTTGACATTCTTATTGGCGATTTGGACTTCACCCTTGCAAACTGCTCATTTATTGATTGGGTTGTGTTGTTTGATCTGTGTTGGTTAGTGTTTTGAGTTCTTTGTCGTCTAGGCATTAACCCTTTATCAGATACAGTTGATAAAGATTTGCCCCCATTTTGCAGATTTTTCTCTTCATTTAACTGTTTCCTTTGCTGTACAGAGCCTTTTAGTTTTCTGAGGGCCTATTTGCCAATTGTTGGCATTATTTCCTGAGTGACTAGACTCCTACTCATAAAAATCCCTTCCATGCTTGCATCTTGAAGGGTTTTCCCTATTTATTTCATCTAAAACTTTTAGAGCTTAAGGTCTTTTGGTAGGCATTTGACAGACTTACTGTGGATGTTTTTGTGGAAGGTGACAGATAGGCATCTAGCTTCATTCTTCTCTGCATTAGATATCCTGTTTCCCAACACCATTTGTCAAAAAGGCTGTCTTGTTGTTGTTGTTGTTAACCCTCTATGTGCCTTTTTGGCATCTTTGTCCAAAATGAGTTGCCTATAGCTATGTGGGTTTATATATGGATCTTCTGTTTGTTTTGCTTACATACCTATTTTTATATACAAAGAAACATCTGCTTTTTGTTACTATGATTCTTTATAACTTAAAATCAAGTATGGTGTCACCTCTAACATTTTTTTCTTTTTGCTCAGGATTATTTTGTCTATCCAATTGTTATTTTCTATTTCTGAGAAGAATAGCATGGGGATTTTCATGGGGACTGTCTGAAATCTGTAGGTTGCTTTTGATAGGACAGCTAACTTCATAATACCACTCCTTTGAACTCACAAGTACGTCATGTTTCCCAGCAACTGACTTCTTTGCTCTTAAAACCCCTGGGAATGACAACATGACCCAGAGAGTCATGTGCCATCACGTGCATGCTTCCGCATGCCAGCTGGAAGTTCAGGGACTCCTGACGTCTTTAATGATGTCCTAGTTTTATCTCACCCATTCTTAAAGGTGCCGTTTGTAAACTTCATGCCAGTTTTCTGAAATTGTCTCTTTACTCTGAGCTGATAATCCTTGCTTCTGTTTCATAGAGTAAATACAGGTTATCAGAGAAGGTATCTTTTACCATCAGGACTCCTTATCTCTGAAATCTGTTGACTGTCACATACCCTGTTGCCAAGCATTAAAGACCTCTCCCCTGTAAGAGTACACTTCTCTACCAGTGTTTTCAGGCCGGGTTTCCCCTGCTCACCTAAAACCTGACTTAGTGTCCATTCAGTATTGCACTAAACTGGCTGGTGTACTGAGTTGAATAATGGTGCCACAGTGTCTGGGTCCTAACTCTTAATATCTGTGAGTTGGACCTTAACTGGAAATAGTGTCTTTGCAAGTAAGTTATAGTTAAGTTAAAGTGTTCAAGGTGGGTCATCCTGGATCATAGTGAGTCCTAAACACAACAAGGTGCTTTCAAATATAAATGTGAAAAGTGTTCACTTTCCTTACTTCAATTACTCAGTGGCTCTCTAGGACTTTTGGCATTAGCATTTTATGAATTATTTTATCTTATTTTTTGTTTTTCTTCTCTCCCTTGATTTCCTCTTACCCCTCATATTTTTTCACATATTGGGAACATATCAGATCTCATTATTATCTCACAACATAACATAGTCTCTCATCTACCACACCTTTACATATGGTGCTCTCTTTGCCTAGAACACTCTCCTCCATTACTATTTCCATTATAGGTACAAACTCAATTCAGATGTCCCCCTTATCATTGGGAATGGCTTAAAGGTAAACACTGCTAGATTTACATTTCTACCTGCTTTTCCTCCTAATGAAAATTATGGACTCTCCCAACACACACATGCATGTATATATATACACACACACACACACACACACACACACACACACACACACACACACACACACACACACACACACACACACACACACACACAAGAATTAGAGAGGTCTATACATCATGAACATTGAGCTTGACAATGTTCCAATAGGGCTGCATACCTAACCCCTATGCTCCAACCCTGGTGACTGTAACTGCAAAGCTGGTCTTTGTCTTTAGGTTGGGGAGGACAAAGCCATTCAGTAAATCTCAGTTCTGGTGGGAGCTTGATCTGGACTTGCAGGTATAGGAGAGACTGTAGAGGAGAGGAAAGGATATTCAAAGCAGAAAGGTGAGTCAAGACATGGTGATAGCAATGCAGTGCAATCAAGGTTATCTAACTCAGAGACACATGAGTTCATTGGAAGGATGAAAATAAGGCAATAAAATGTGTGGGAGTTTTAAATCTGAATTGACTTCAAGGACAATGAGAAGCTCGGCTCATACACATTTCTGAACAAGGGAAATGACAATGGAATGGTGAAAAGGAAATAGTGAAAATGGTAATAAAAAAGAAATGGTGATGTCTGTCATGTGGACCCAAGGAAGAAGGGAAAGGGGTCAGGGGAGGAAGAGGGGTCAGAGGAGGGAGAGGGGTTCAGGGAATGAGAGGGTGAAGGGAGACAGAGAAGACTGTGAAGAAGAAAGAGGAAGTTGAACAAAGAAGATGAAGGGAGGAAGATGAAGTGGGAGGAAAAATAGAGAAGGAAGAAGGAGAAAGAGGGGGAGGAGTAGGGAAGGAATAGGAAGAGGGGAGCAGGGGGATCATTATCATAAGCAATGACTGTCTAAACAGCTGAGATAATAATAGGAATGAAAGTTCAGGGAGGAACAAGAAAAATGTCCCAAAATAAGAATGAGGATTCAAGGAGGGGTGGACACCGTGATTAGTTTTGGAAAGAGCTTAGGAGATGGGAAGAACAACGAACCAGAAGGAAAACCATTGTTGGTTCCCTCTGTACCAGAATGGCATATTGGGCCAAGTCAGTTGATACCTTTACCTCTTATGTGCTAAACTAGAATCCAATGTATATAATTCAATATGCTTCCCACAAAATATGCAGTTCAGTTCCACCAAATTCTAGGAGGCAAAATATAGGAGTGATGTCTCCAAAATATATGTTGAAATATTCACACTGGAAACATCCCAGAAAACAGCATAAAATATACCACGAATGCAATGGCATTTTTTAACCCTGTTTGCATTTTACTGACTAAAGAATTTTCAGCACAGTCAACATTAATAATACATCTTTTGGCTTTGCTAGACTCTACTTCATTTTCTTATGAAGTCATACCCAGGGATTCTGATCTTGGCACCATCTAAAGGTGCACGTTTGCATCTAATATACTTTCACAGAAAAGTCAAACACATGCCTAAACATGATATAACATAACCAATACATTGTGACATGGTTTCTATGATCAAGCTAATTAAGGTATCCATCATTGCATATAGTCATTGTGTGTGTGAGTGTGAAGACCTAAACTATACACTCTTAGGGAATCCTAAGTGTATGACACAGATCTCTAATTACAGTTTAAATGCTGTGTGTGATGTCTTTAGAACTTCACATGTTATAACAGGAATTTAATCCATTTGACCAAAATTTCTCAAGCTCCCTTACATGCCTACCTCTCAAGGCTATTGCTGAATCCCTTGCTTTTTATGGACTTTGTACACACTATGCGTAAGTAACTGTCATTTTGAATTATACGTGTTCCTCCGAGCAAAAAGTTCTCTAGGTTCATCAATGTTCTCACAGGTGGTAGAAGTGTCTTCTTTTGATTTTAGGATATTCGTTTGCAAGCTCATGACTTTCATTACAGCTATGACAGAGGGCCTGGCAAAAGCACTTATCTGGCTCTCAGTTTGCAAATGTGGTCCATGACGTGCAGAAGACACAGCAGAAGCTAGAGCAGCTTCAGCCCTGACAGCAGGAGCATGAGGCAGCTGGTCACACTGCTTCTGTGGTCAGAAGTGTGAGGGGAACTCCTTCAGCCAATAGCCTTTAAGATTCCGGCCCACTTTGGGCATGGTCTCACGTACTATAAATACAGGCAGAAAAGTGCTTGCCGGCCTCTATTCTGCTAGATTAGGTTCCAGTTCCCAGCACATGCAGAGGACTGTTGACTGTTACTCTTTCTGTGAGCTTATCCCTAGATAAATTAACATTTGATGTACTCCATGCTTGGCTATTGTGGAGATCCTGTAGCTTTGGATCTGGCCCCTTCACCTGTTCCAGCAGTTCATAGATGAGGTGGGTGTTGGTGTGGGCTACCTTGTAATCCTGGTTCTGGGTCTTGGTAGTAGCTGGGTTGATCAGCCTGCCAGCTTTCCCTCATCACCATCAGGGCTAGCTCCCCAGCACTGCCCTGTGTAGCTCAGGATCTCCGTGACACAAGATAACATAGGATATCCAAGAGGAGTCCCAGGGAGGGCTCAGTGTTGATAACATAGCAGTTCATCAAAGGAAATCCAGACAGGAACTAAAGCAGGGTAGGAACTTGGAGGCAGGAGCTCTTGCAGAAGCCACTGAGGAGTGCTGCTTTCATGGCTTGCCAGCTTTCTTAATGTAGCAGACAGCAAGGAGCAGGGCCAGTACTTCTGCTCTCACATGCTCTGGAGGGCTCATCTGCACTCACAACACTGGGGCTATCCTGTTTTGCCCAGGAGAGGTGCAGGACCTGTTCTCAGAATTGCTGCACTTGGTGAAGGGCAGGACCAGCTCTTTCACCTGCCACAGCTGACAAGGGATGAGGGAAAGAAGGGCACATTTTCCCTCACCCGTGCCACCACATGGCAGATGGAGGGGCAGGGTCTCCCTCTCAATGCTCCCTAGACCAGTTTACCTGCACCTTTGTCAATAGAGTTAGTTCTATTGTGATGCCCAGCTGAGGTGCAGAGCCTGCTCTCCCGAGTGCTGCTACTGTGTGTGTGTGTGGGGGGCAGGAGATGCAGTGCCAATTCTCCCACTCTCATGACTTCATGCCCAGCTCACTTATTGGCCACAGGTGTTGAGGGGTGGAAAAGGGGAGGTCATGCCCATTCTACCATATGGCAGATGGGAAGTGAGGCAAGATCTCCCATGCATGTTTCAGGTGCCTGAACATCTGTGCCCTTGTCAGTGGGATCAGCTCTACTATGATGCCTGGGCAAATGCAGGACCTGAGTGCTGTAGCTGGTGAGTGGCAGGGCCAGCTCTCACAGGCCTCCAGCAGGTGAGGGGTAAGAGGGGATGAGCAAGGGAGCTTCTCTCCCTCACCCACACCACCACAAGACAGGCCATGGGGCTAGCTCTCCACTTTCCTGTCTTCAGGGCTGGCTTGCCAGTGTCCCCACCAGCAGCTACAGTTCTGCTGTGCTACCCCGGGGTGGTGCAGGATCCAGTCTCCTGAGTGCAGCAGTTGGTGAGGTATGCCAAAATTTCCTTTATCCCTCTATAGTATACTGGCCCATCCCTTTTGGAGTCATATAGCTGAATCAATCATACAACCATTACATTTGCATATTTTGATCAACCTCTGCATTGATTTCCACAGTGGCTATACAAGTTCACATTTCCAACAGCAGTGTATCAAGTTAATTTTCTCCACATCCTCACCATTTATAAAAAAAAGTCATAGCCATTCTGACAAGGGTGGGATGGAATTTCAATGTAGTTTGATTTGTATTTTCCTAATGAGTAAGGCATTAAACAGTCTTTTCAAGTGTCAACTGGACATCTGTACTTTATCTTTTAAGACATGTCCATTCATTTTGTTGCTGTTGTTTATTTCTTTTTGCTGTTTATTTTTTAGACTTGCTTAAATATTCTAGATATTTCCCCCGTGTTACATACAACTGCAGAAGGCTCTCCTCCCATTGGATGATTTCTCTCCTTTGTTGTGCTGTCGAGTTTTCATTTCATGAAATCCTTTCTGTTAACTTTAGGAATTACTTCCTGAGTAACTGGAAATATGTTCAGGAAGTCCTTCCAGAGCTGTCTTGGAATCCACCCCCCTGTGATTTTCTTTATCACTTTCAAGTGTTACATTAATGTCTTTATGTTTATTTCTGTGCAGGGGGAGAGATCAGGTTCTAGTGTCATTCTTCAGCACATGGATAGTTAGTTTCCCATCACTACTTGTTGAAGAGGCTATATTTTTTTTCAATGTAAAATTTGACACTTTTGTAAAAAACAAAAATAGGTGCCCATAGGTGTGTGGGTTTATTTCTGGGTCCTCTGTTCCATTCCATTAATCTGTCTGTTTTTGTGTCAGTACAATGCTGCTTTTAATCCTACAGCTTTGTAACATAACTTGAAACTGAATACCTCTAGTCTTCTTACTCAGGATTGCTCAGGATTTTTTTGTGCCTCTGTGCTAAATTTAGGGTTTTTTTTTCCTATTTTTGGTAAGACTAGTGATGTGGGATTCCCCTCTTTGTGCTGTGATTACCATTACTGAATAAAGAAACTGCTTTGGTCCTATAGTAGGGCAGAACTTATCTAGGCAAAGAAAACTAAACTGAATGCTGGGGGAAAGAAGGAGGAGGGAGGGAGAAGTCATGTAGCTCCACTGGAGACAGATGCCAGAACTTTACCCAATAAGCCACTTCTACATGACAATACACAGATTACTAGAAATGGGTTAAATTAGTATGTAAGAGCTAGCCAATAAGAAACTAGAGCTAATGGGCTAAGCAGTGATTTAAATATGGTTTCTGTGTGATTATTTTGGTTCTGGGTGGCTGGGATGAACACGCGGCCTTCCTTACAACAAATTGGTGCCAACATGGTTGACTAAAACCACATTAAACCTAAGAAAACTTGGAAAGGAATTCTATACACTAAAAAACAAAATTTGATCGCATTTTTTTTTTCTGAATGGGCTTTGCTTGCTGGCGGCATGCTGCAGCTCCTTTAAGAAAGATTTTCCTGATTCAGTGTTAGCAGAAAAAAAGCCACACCATTTTGAAATGCTGGCTTTCTGGGCTGTGCTGCCAGTGCAAATTCTGACTCTTTTTGAAGGTTCAGCTATGGAGAATTTAAATGGTGTTTATGAACAGAGTGATGTAACTTGCTTAATGGCAACATAGACTGGCTGTGTGCCTAAAAATGGGGCTGTGTGCATGGTTCCCGGAGGCAGCAAACAGCTCCACCATGTCGGGCTGGGCGGGGCAAGCAAGCAGTGCCGAATTTCCCCTAGCAATGGTGCTACTTACGTTCATAAGAAGCATTTAACATTTTAAGAAGCAGTCCTGGTCAGAAAATAATTATAAATATACAATAAAGATAAATCCAGATGGAAAAGATCTCTAAATGGGTCGCAGTGTTGGATAAATGTACAGAGGCTTAGGAGAGAGAATAAAAAGAGTATAGAGAGTTGGAAAAGAAGTAAATTGTTTAAAAAATATAAAACAAACTCTTTAAAGAGACAGAATACAGACAGCCATAGACAAAAAGAGTAAAGAAAAATAAGCCATGTAAAGATGAAGAATACACAGAGAGTCTGGATTATGTACATTATTGTGTTTTCTTTGAATTTTTTGACTGTGAATGAGCTAACTACAAAGAGACATTTCATTGTATGGACTGCTAAGCTAAACCAACATGTGTATCTTAAAGGTATCTTGATTTCAAAATATGGATCTAAGGATATGTTGCTTTGCAAAAGAGGTTTTTCTTTTGTTTCCACAGAAGATGAGAACCTGTGGATTAATTCTAGACTAATATGGTTTGATGCACCAAGATCCCCTGAAAGCTCACCATGAACACCCTCAAAAATTTATTTTGCCCAACAAAAAGCAGGAAACAGTTTGGAGAGAATTATGCCCATATTCCCAAATATTGTTTATAAATGTTTGTTTACATTTAAAGGGGAATATGCTATGGAGATTTACATTGATATGTATCTTGGTTTATTGATACAAATTTAAGGTCAATTTTGTTATACTATGTATATGT
>LOEQ01003397.1:11532-37002 GCA_001685075.1 Bramus lutescens
TGCTCCATCAGTCCCAGTCCAGCTGGCCTTGGTGAGCTCCCATTAGCTCAGCCCTATCATCTCATTGGGTGAGCGCACCCCTCGCGGTCCTGACTTCCCTGCTCATGATCTCCCTCCTTCTGCTCCTCATATGGATCTTGGGAGCTCAGTCTGCACTGTTTGCTCTTATGGAAGACCCAGGCTGAAAACTTGGCATCCATACAGTGTCTAACAACCATCAATAACTCAAGCCCTGGGGAATGATGTCCTCTTCTGACCTACAGGGGCACCAGGTACACACATGGTGCAATACATATATGCAGATAAAACACTCATACACATAATACAGGTCTTGAGAATTCCTGGTCATAATGCACTCATCTATGTCTGCTGTATCATAACAGTCCTCAGCAGCCAAGCTTAACGCTGACTGTTACTAGTGAATTCTGCCAAACTTTCCCATGAAGTCATTAAAACCCATCTTTACTGTCTTAGCTCAGAGCCAGGACTGTTAACCAATACTTTGGTTCTTTCCTACCCAAAAAAGCAAGCTTTTCTATTGGCATTCATCAAAATCAAAAGATAGCACTGGGCATTTCCTACAAACCTGCCAAAATTACAGAGGGAAAAGTTCCTGGAATCCTAATGTTGACTGGAGGAAGATCAGGAATGCCAGAGCTAATGAATTACTGGAGGAGGAAGTTGGGCAGGAGGACAGGCAATATTGATCATATTTGAAGTTTATTAGGCTGAGAGAAAAGAGAAAGTTAGTTAAATAAAACTAAAGCTAAATGAAATTCAAGCTTTTATTTCCTATGAAATAAATATTGAATTGGTGTAGTAGGGGTGATTTTGTGGGTAATAGGGACTGGAGAACATCACCTACAATAGACTGGAGCAGAGGTGAGATTTCTCAGCCAGGGAAGAGACCATCAGTAGCAAGGAATATCATCACCTAAAAGACATGATGTCTTTCCTGAGTACACACCTATGGGCGAAAGCAATCACTGCTGCTTCTTCAGTAGTGTGTGTATCAGTGCAAGCAAGCATGAGCATTGGTGAGCAGATGTGTCTATAGAAGAGGGCTCAGGGTTGTGTTTCACAAATTCAAAAAGTCATATGTAAAAGAAAATAAGTGGGAAATGTATTTAAGAGGTAGAAGCTAGACCATATAACATAACAATGGTTAAATATGGCTGAGAAATACTTCCGAAGCCTTCAGGAGCCCCTCTCTGTCATTCACCTCTATCTAGAAAGAGGAAGACAGCCAGAGGGGAAAATATAAACACAATCCTGTCATTAATTCGAAGCACAGAAAGCTACCACATGGGTCCTAACTAGCACAAACCTGGGGAAGCTAATACAGATCAGGTTCCATCCTCCTAAACGTTGCCCATGACCTAGAAATACACTTGAGAGATTATAATTAGCAAGTACAGGACTATGAACCTATTCACAACTTTCTCAGACATCTAACCCATATTCATCATCACCCTCAATTTTATCAAATTCTTCATGTAATATCTCCCTGGGTCCTCCTGTCCCAGAACATAATTTCCAGTTGTGTTCTCTGGCTGACCTGCTTCAGCAGAATTTTCCAAAGAGAGGAAGGACCCTCCTCCCTTCCCCCAACCAACAGTAAGAAAACTTAAGAAAAAAATAGTAATGTTTAGCTGCTTTATTTTATTTTATTTTCAAAACTAAAAAGAGCTATTTAAACTTCCCTGGAAAATCATCTTTATGATGTCAAACTCAAGTACCTTTAAATGAGCTTGCCTTTTAGATGTGCTGTGCACCATGTGCAAGACTTGAGACAGAGAACTGATCATTTGCAAAGTTCTTGCCACTGGAATTCTTATTTATCCTAAGAACAATTGTTTAAGGCTGTTATGGTCTCCATCATCCCAGTGTTACCTATAGAGAAGTTGGAGGTTGACACTGTGGCAGGTAAATCAGGCAGTGCCCATTGACTTGGTTGCATACCATACTTTCTTGCTGTTGTCAAGAGCCAGCACACCAGGCCAAAGCAGCTGGTACCTTTTATCCTTCATGTCTGTTATGTCTGTTATCCAATTTGACCATCGCAACAGCCATGACAGACTGATAAAGTATTGCATCTCCTTATGAACAAATGAGGGAACACACACACACACACACACACGAAGACAAGGGCTCACAGCTCAGAAGCGATGGGTTGGATACCAATGCTAAGTTTTCTGATCTGCCCTCACTGGACAATAACTACCATTCACCAGTCTTGGTTTCTCTGACCCCAGCTAGTCTACTTCACAATGATATGCCTAGGCCTCCTTGGTCGGTCAAGGTTCTTTGTGAAGAGCAATCTATCCCTTGCTCATAAGACATTCTTTTTGTATTATGTACACATATATAAATCCAGACAGTGATGGATTTATATATGTGTATATATGTCACACATGCATGTGCATTTTATACTAAGCACCCAGCAGCACTAAGGATAAGAACCTGCATTGCATGCTTTACTGGTGAGAAAAGCAAACCCACTAACATATTTAGGATTCAAAGGAACTGCCAACTTCTAATATGAGTGCTTTTTCCATAGGTTCCATAACCTCCTTCTGATTCTTTATAAAATGACTTTTGGAGAAATTAAGATCTTTTTCTTCCTCACGCGTAGGTCAGAGATAAGAAGGCAGATGAACATTGCATGGGGAATCTCACGAGATAACAAGAATGGGTGAAGAGTTCAAGATGAATCCTTATACCAGAGAGCAAGTGTGAGGAGAGGAGTACCTTGCCCAAGGTCACACACAGTAGGGCAGGCAAGAAACATGGTACCAGGTGCCCTGCCCTCACCCAGTACTATTTCCATCCTAGAACTCCATCTTAACTCCGGCCTCTAACCCAATTTCACCCTGCCAGCTGCATGCTCAAAACAGACTATTGTTAAGTGGCAAGCGTTGGTGCTGGTAGGGTGTATTTCTAAGCCTGAGTCTGTTCTCTGTGATGACATATCCTTGTCTCTATGACTGCAGCATCGCCTGGCTAAAGGCTTTAGAGGGAAGCGGAAGAGTTGCCCTGCTAGCGCTCAGTCGGATGATTTAAACTAAATGTCAAGGATCATTTGCCCTAAAAAAAAAAAAGAACAAAACACAAAAGTAAAATCCTCATATCAGTATACCCTCTTATCAGCAAGAAGCAAAGAGGCTCAAATAATTTTAAGGTCCGAGGAAAGAATATAATTCCAGGCAGCACGCACTGCAGCTGGCTGCTCGATTCTCCTGATGCTCCAGAAGATAGCAGTGTGCAGAGTGAAGGCTGCTCAAGTCTCCCATGGAGGCCGTAGTTGAATTGCAAATGGAAGTTGAAACACATTCTTCCGACCTTCTGTTCAAGCCCATAAAGACAGAGATTTGACCCACGTGATGCGGTTTTGCCTCTGTTGAAATAAAATGAAAAATTCATAGAAATGAGAGAATGTTATCGTTCCCTCGGCATTCTGATTTGAAACAGTCCGGATTTGATAGGCTCCATTCAAATCAAGTCGGTGGCCAAAGGACTGAGCACACAGAAGCTGAGAAGGTGAGCCATCAACTTTTTGGAGTCTCTTGATAAATGAAAGGGCACTTGTTAGATTCAGATTAAAGACTGCTTAGGGCAGAGCAGAGCTTCGAGTCAGAAACTGTGAGTCTAGAGAGAGATCTTCCAAGTCCTCACACGGGCTTTTCTGAGTGATGCCTGCCCAGTATTTTTATATCCATTGTCTCATAAAACCTGCATAATTTTTGTGATGCAAGCATCATAATCTTCACCCTAAATATGAATGAGCTGAGGTTCTGAAGATCAGGTGGCAACGCTGACACTTATGTCGCCAGCTGGTGCCACAGGGAATTAAAACTTAGCTGTTCATTGTCCTTCCGCATCGTGAGCCTTTCCCTCCCACAGTCTTGCATTGGCTCCTACAGGGTGATGAAAGTCGTCACATTTGAGTTCCCCATAATCTCTGGTCTTTGGATTGCTGCACTGATCCAAACCTAGATCACACATCCTGTAAGACAATGAATTTGAGGAATTTCAAGCAGAGACCAGGACTTGTAGATTCTAAACACCTAGTTCGTATAATAATAAACTATTTATAATAAAATCATCAATTCTTAGTGTCAAAAAAGTCCACAAACCCAAATACCATGCATATTAAGTTGGATTTCTGTGGCTAGTCCCTTGCCTGCAAACGTAGCAGAAATTGAGACTCTGATAAATCAGAAACAAAGATAATTCACTTTACTTGGGTCAGGGGAGAACAGTTTGAAGTGGTTTTGCAACCTATGGAATCTCCATGAAACTGGGTGGCTGTGGCTACTTGTGTAAGGGACAGATGTTACTAGTACTGAAAGCTGTCTACCCTGGCCCACTGTACCTGCAAATAAGCAACAAGAAAGCTGACTTGGTAGACATTTGGCACGTGTTTAACCTATGTCCTGATGCAGAAGATCAGGTTCCCAAAAGTGTGTGACCTAACGCCGGGTCACCCAATCAGCACTGTTGTCTATGATTGCAGCCATGTCCAGTTGTAAGCCCAAGAAAAGTCTTCTGAATATATATCTACAAGAGATTTATCCTTTGAATTCCAGAACATTCTGAATTTTCTCACACCAATCAAGTAAAGCAAACTACCTGTTGCTTTCCCACTGGAAACTCTGATTTCTGTTCCATCACAGAAGACAGGATTACAACAAAAGTCTAACTTAAATGCAAGATATTTCCAGGAATGTACTTTTTTTCAGGTGAAGAACTTATACATTTATTCTACATGGCTATTACACAAAATACCTATAGGTCCATGGGGCTGGAGAGATGCCTGATATTCCAGAGGACCAAGCTTAATTCTAGTCTCGGCATTCATGTGGCAGCTCACAACCCCCTACAACTCTGATCCCAAAAGAACCATCCTCCTCTTCTGGCTTCCAAAAGAATTCCATGTGCATGCTATACAGACATACTTACAGGCAAATACCCATACATATCAATAGATAAATATTTTTTAAAAACAATTTAGAATATACAGGTCATATATGATGATTAAAAACTACTCAACAAAAATACAGATTTTTATTTCTGCACATCAAGTTACCTGTATATATTATTACCTTTCCTCCCCATCTCAAAGGAAAGTATCTTCTTTCTTGCTTTCCAAGCTTTAAATTTAAGCTCTACTCCATCTCTGTCTTCACATTTGTCCATTCAATATGATTTATCAAATGTGTATTATGTGCAACAGACCTAGAAGCTTGAGGTTATAGAGGAAGAAAGCAGATTTGACAGACATTCAAGAATTGTGGGATGTAGAAGAGAAGGAAATAAAATTGGCAAATGGATGATGTGAAAGAAATGCAGCTAGCTCTACGGAATGGTAGAACAATTGGATTTTGACAGGGTGGCTGGAGAAAGCTCTGTGGAGGCAATGTTAAAGCTAAGACCCAAATGAACCAATAACGCTGTCCACAAGGTCATAGGGTTGGGGATTCATTGATGAGACAAAGCCACACACTCAGCTCTCCCTACTTAATGGTTATAAAGAATTGAGGTGGGAGCTAAGAAAGAAACTGAAGGAGAAAGAGCATGAAAGGGGGTGAAAACCAGAAGAGTATGAAATCTCAGGAGAGCAGGAAAATACTGAATGACCTAAACAGACTAGACATGTCAGTTACTTCAACCACACTTAAGGTTAACCAAGGTAAGAAAGCCTACCCCACTGAAAATTTTGACAACCATTGGTATTTTGGGCCAGCTCTTAAATTCTCCCTTTATCATCCCTCGCACCTATAAATATGGTTTCATCTCTCAGGGTAGGGAGAGAAAGAGGCTGTCAAATTCACCCCTTCCCTCATAGCTGCTTCCTGATTCCATTTTACAGATTGCTTACACAGCCGTCTACACAGCTGTCTGTTCTCACACAGCCGTCTACACAGCTGTCTGTTCTCACACAGCCGTCTACACAGCTGTCTGTTCTCACACCGCTGTCTACACAGCTGTCTGTTCTCACACAGCCGTCTACACAGCTGTCTGATCTTACAGAGCCATCTACACAGCTGTCTGTTCTCACAACAGCTGTCTGTTCTCACACAGCTATCTATACAGCTGTCTGTTCTCACAACAGCTGTCTGTTCTCACACAGCTGTATACACAGCTGTCTTTTCTCATGCAGCTGTCTACACAGCTGTCTGTTCTCACACCGCTGTCTACACAGCTGTCTGTTCTTACACAGCCATCTACACAGCTGTATGTCCTCACACAGCTGTCTACACAGCTGTCTGTTCTTACACTGCTGTCTACACAGCACTGTCCATTCTTACACAGCTGTCTACACAGCACTGTCTGTTCTCACACAGATGTCTACACAGCTGTCTGTTCTCACACAGCTGTCTACACAGCACTGTCTGTTCTTACACAACCATCTACACAGCACTGTCTGTTCATACAGAGCTCTCTACACAGCATCCGGCTTGAACTAATCCCTGCACTCCAGCCCCACCCATTCCCTCCTAGTGATCCACTGCATCATCATCCCAAGCATTCCTGCTGACCGCCACACTTTCTGAGAACTGAAACCTGACCTTAGAGATATAAACTAACTTACAAAATAAAATCCAGAATTTATCATTTTTTCCAAAGTTCTCCTTTCAACTGTTGGTGGTTATACAGTCAACTACATTTTTTTTATCAGTACTTGGCAAACCTGTAATTGGTGTCTTTCTTTTTCCTTTTTCTTTCCTAAATTTGAGGTATCAATATTTAATTCATGGCAAAGTATTACAATTAATATTCTATTGAATTTCTGTAAAAATTATAAACTTTAGAGAAGATCCAAAAGTGATTTTTAAAAGGAAAGAAAGAAAATTGAGGGAGTAAACGACTAATTCAACATCTCTCTTACTTATAAGTAAACCTTGCTTTGAGTTGGAGGGAAGGTGAATCCCATATTTAAAGATATATAGGCATCTTGCCCCTCCCAAATAAAAGCTCTTTCCTGCTTTAGCTTCTTAAGTCCTTGGGGTGGACCAATAGCAATGGTTCTTCAGGGGCATATTTACTTCTTAATTGCCACAGTCTGCAACAATTCCCTACATAATGAAAAGTTGAATGCTGCGTGGCCAAACTTTTAATTGGAAAATAGAGGGCAGAGACTGGCAGAATTTGGGCAACTATAATAGAAAATATCTGGGATGCTTGTCCTGAAACTGTTAGTAGACACAACATGGATGCTAAGAATGCCAGTGAGGTCCAGAAGAAAGCAAGGCACTCTGCAGAGGACATTTCTATCACCTCTGGGAACATGATGTCATCATGAGAAGACATTGGTCAAAACACGGGCACTGGAAGTGCTTCTCCTGATGACTTACAAGGACTGAGCAATGGGTGATGGGTAACTGCAAAGACGTAATGTATGTTACAGAGTGGTAGGGAGCTTGGCTGAATTGTGTCCTCTGTCACATAAAAATGAGCAGAAGTTGGAGGAGATGAACTTGGACATTTGTTAAGGAGAGCAGCAAGCACAGCTTTGAAGGGTTGGCCTGGTAACTTCTTTCCACTTGGAGCAAAATGTGAGAGAGGATAGGCAAATTAGGAGAAGCTGTGGAGCAGAAATTGTAGGTGTTACAGCAACCACAGGTAATTAATATAATCCTTAAATGTGGTCAGAAATGCTCATACTTTATAGAAATTCCAATGCAGGTTTTCTTTGTTCAGAATAAGATTAATTTAGGCAGGCTGTTATTTTACATTAGCGTTCGAATCATATTAAGACGTCTGATTGAAATGTGTTATTTTGACTTTATAGCACCTGAAAGCATAGTACATGTTCATTTCAGCCCTCTAATGTTTTCTTAAGTTTAATCACATATTATGAGGGTACTGAATTAGCTTTATGTAAGAACTTGCATCCCCCCACTGGCGGATCAGTGACTTGTGAGTCATTCCTCTGTCTCCTGTTTTGTTTATGACAAAAAGTCTCAATTTCTGTGCAAACTTTCTGAGTCTGTCTTCTGGGGCTGAAGGTTGGATGTATGTTTTCCCAAGGCCTTTTGATTATTATGCTAACCAATTGCTTTGGGAAAAGACTGAAATTATAGACCATGGTGGGTTTGCTTATATTTCTTCTGAGAAAGCTCTGTGTCAGATATATATATACTTAAGTAAGAAAAGTTTTTAATCCCTGCTTTGTAGTTGGCAAGTTAAGGTTCAAAGCAGGTATGCAATTTCTCCAAGCCAGTAATTAGAGATAAGTGATATGTGACCATATGTTTGTTTGATTCCAGATCCACACTCTATTCGTGCAAAAGATCATGGTAGGCCAATGAAATGAAAGCTACAGTTTTACATTCCCATGTATGGTATAACTAGGCAAATGATGCTGGGTGAGCCACTGGTCATCTCACGCTTCATTTTGCACCATTTAAAGAAGTATTGTGATAATACATTACACAATTGCATCTCAAGCAATTGCCATGGTATGGAATTAAATTATGTTCACACTGGTACTTCGGCAACCATAAACAAAAAACTGAGCAAATGCTGTTTGTTTGACTATAGCATTTGCTTTTATCTGTGTCTTATTCATTAAGTAAACAAAACTGAGTTATGCTACTTAGCAGAAGCTCTGGTTTTCACAAATGCTGCATCGACTGCTAGCTATTTTTACTCTGGGCTTTAAACTTCCATGGTTACTTCTAGAGCTTGGGTGAAGCGGAGTTGCCATACCAGGTCTGGAACTTACTAACATAATCAAGAGCCAGTCTGTCCGTGACTTCAGACATTCATCGGTTAAAGGGGAAAGAGGTCGGAATCTTACACTGAAATAAGTCAGAGCACTTAAGTATTTATTGGCCTTCATCACTGATTATTATGTTACCAAGAGGAGGCGTGTTAGCAGAATGGCAAATATAATTTGGAAGGTCCCGCTAGGAGCTGTCCTGGAACAGTGACACAGGCCAGACCCAGAAAATGCCACAGTGAGGCAGCATGAGCTGCAGAGCCTATAGGAAACCACGGCCAGGCGGAGCCCACCACGCACCTGCTCCCTCTTAGCCTGGCTCTCATTTCTGTGCCAGCAAAATGGCTTGAAGTATGGCCACTCCGCAGTCGTCACAGCAAGGAGCTTCCAAATAGAGAAGTGGGAAATAGCGCAATTATTTGGCACATGTACATTGTACCATAAATACATTTCATATGCTGAGTGGAGTGAAGGATATCTCTTTTGGCATTTGGCAGATGGCTATTTATACAGGCAATCCTAAACTACTTAATAACACTAAATTACTCAGAATGCTCTCTTCTGGTATATAATTTAATAATGGTAGCAATAGCTACCGTTCAGTGAATGCTTGTGCCAGGAACTATGGTAGGCGGTTTTTATACAGTTCATTAGGCTCTAAAACTCTTAGAGGACCATCATTTTGTTTGGCAGATGTAAAAACATTGAGGCACAGAAAGAATACATAGGCTATTATTGAGGTTAGTATCTTGGTGGTAGGTTTAAAGTAGAATTGAACCTACAAAGCCCCTATCCTCTTCAGTGCAGTCTACACCACCAAAGAAGAGATTAAGTCTGTCATTGTTAGTCATGTCAACAAACGCTTCTGCTGAGGCATAGAAAATGGTCCTGGTATATGTGGATATAAGCTGGTGACGATAGATGCGTGTGTGTGCACGCACACGCAGGTTACTTAGGACCCTTTGTGATCTCAGCGGCACATCTCCTCAGCTGTGTTTGTTCCCTGGCCCAGGTGTGCAGAGCAGCTGGTTCACAACGAGCTCCCCACCACCAGCATCATCATGTGCTTTGTAGATGAGGTGTGGTCTGCTCTCCTGAGGTCCGTGCACAGTGTCCTAAATCGCTCTCCTCCACACCTCATCAAGGAGATTCTGCTGGTGGATGACTTCAGCACCAAAGGTAAAGCCTGCCTTGGATCCCCCTGAGAAGTTAAATCTTGACGGAAGGAGGGCGTCCATAGTTGGGGTTCAGAGGGCAACTGTAAATGCCAAACTATTGTTTCACGTGGAGCCCCAAAAACCAAATCTAAGCACTGATCACATATTACTAATTGAGGCTGGAGACATGGCTTAGCAAGTAAGAGCACCAGCTGTTCTTCCCGGGGATCCTGCTTCAATTCCCAGCACTAACAAGGCAGCACAAAACTGTGTAAAATGCGGTTTCAGGGGAGCTACCACCCTCTTCTGGCCACAATAGGCACTGCATGTGTGCGGTACTCAGACACACCACAAACTCATCTTTAAGACTATATCACTGGTCATCCAGGGAATGTCTTACCCATTCCCATTGTGAGTCCTCTGCTTTGTAGGAGTGATTTCAGTGCTGCCATTGCCTGAGTTGGTCACTTGAGTCCAGAAGATGATGAATAAGTCATATTTCACCAACTGTAATGAGCGAAGTCCACGCTGTTAATAGAATTATTTTTCTACTGTCAGTAGCCACAGTTAAACTCTATGGAAAGCAAAGAAATGGAAGTTCCTTGGCTTCTTCTAAAGAACATGGCAGATCCCATGTGAAGTCAAGCATGAAGAAGACACACTTTCAAAGGATCAGAAAGATAATGGTTCTAGTGCAGTCTGGAAGCAGAAGCCTCCACAGTTTTTAAGGTCCCATTGTTTTCTTTCCCACATCAAAGAATTTTGCTCTTTACATTACCAAATTATCTCTGTATATAGGAAGTCCCACAAGCCCAGTGCTGCCACAATGGGAATTCCCAAATTTTCACCCATTTTTTTTGAACTAGCAAGAACAGCAAATGGATGGTGATGTCAAAGAAACAGCTGAGCCTTGATCTGTAACTACGGTGATATGTGTGCTTTCTATGGTTCTGTTGTTGCTACAATAATCGCAGTGAACTCAAGCAGCAATAAGATGCCAGAAGAGAATTAAAAACATTAGTAAGTGACCTTAATAACATACATAGAAATAGCAGCAGGCTACCAAGCAAAGTGAAAACTTTGATGAGGTCTCTTTTTGATGAGTTTTTTGTGGACCCTGAATCTCGTACAGTTTCAGGGTCCTCTTTAAGAAAACTATACATACCCAGCTTGTGGTGGTGACACACACACACCTTTAATCCCAGCACTCAGAAGGCAGAGGCAGGTAAAACTCTGTGTTCGCGGCCAGCCTGGTATATAGAGTAAGTTCCTGGACAACCATGGATACACAGAGAAAACTTGTCTCGAAACAAACAAATAAAAAAGAAACTCACATCCATAAAATTAGTGCAAAGTGAGCTGTAAATATATTCTGGAAAAATCCAATGCGGTAGCATATACCTGGAATCCTAGTACCTGGGGGCAGAGGCAGGAGAATCAAGAGTTCAAACTCAGCCTGGGCCAAATAGTGAAATCCAGTCTCCAAAAAATGGCATCATAGCTTTGAATTTGACATTGCAAAGACACCGCTGGTAAACCTAGTTAATTAAAGTATTTTGTGTTTGTTCTTACTCTTATATAGACTACCTAAAAGCTGATTTGGATAAATACATGTCTCAGTTTCCAAAAGTGCGGATTCTTCGCCTCAAAGAGAGACATGGCTTGATCAGAGCGAGGCTGGCAGGGGCACAGAGCGCAACAGGTAAGAAACTGCTCCACTTTCGTTTTCCTCAAAGGTTTGCTTTAATTTCGGACATTTTCAAAAAATGCAGAGTTTGAAAGATTAGAACAGGAGTATCCACCTGTTCACCTCTTATGGCTATTGATTTTTAATTCTTGAGAAATACATACTCTGTCTCCCTCTCACACAGAGAGTCATGTATACATTAGCCACATTTTCTGGGCTTTTGAAAAGGGATTCACAGACATTATGACACCATGACACTATATACCTGAGCTTTCACTGGGCATTACAAAAAAAGAGCATACTTTCATATTGATAAACAGCAAATACCTATAAATATCCTTTCAACTTTTCTCATTATTCCTAATGTTTTTCATCTCAAGGTCTTTTTAAAATTTCATGCACTTTGGTAATTTTGTTCTTTTAGTCTCCCAGTCTACTCAGCCCCTCACACACTGCATTGACATAGTGTGTTATTTTAAAATTTCAGGCAATATATCTGTACAGTTGTTTAAATGCCTGTACTTACTTACCAGGTCAAACCTGATATGGCTGGTTGGAGGGGCCACAGCACAACCAAGGCTATGACATTTTTATTGAGAGCAATCAGAATTTTTATACCTTTATCAGAAAGAGAATATAATGGCTATTGCCAGGATCAATACAGTTGTAGTTGCCAGGATACAGTGACATTTGCAAGTCATACAGGGTACACAAAATTAATGTCTAAGACCAACTGTCCTGTCAAGCCTTCATGCTTGCTTGACCACTAAGGAAACATACAGAGAAACCCAAAGTGGCCTGAACGCATCACTGCCTGAGGGAGTTCATCAGTCTCTCGGGAACTGGAAAGCACATTGTGTGCCCCAGGAGCCATGGACTCTAACCTCAAAAACCTATGACATTTGCCTCTCAAAGCAGCTAGGCCAGGCCAACTCTGTGGCTCCCTGTGCAACTGACCAGGTTCTGAAATTTCAGTCTTCATGTTACTTGTAGGATAAATGATTTGAGTGTGATCAATGCATGCAATTTGACCATCGGTCACAGCAGTTGTCCACTTTTGATTCTTCCTATACTGTCAGGCTGCCTTGCTCTTGGTTACACTAAGATATTGACAGCTAGACCTCACCTTTTGTGGTTGGAAGTACTTGTGGCTTAATCCTCTGCTTCCAAAGATTAAGCTAATGCTCGCACATTTTACACAGTGGTTGAACACATAAACTGCTGGCCTCTGCTAGAATCAGTTATTGGAAAGAGAGCTTACAAAACAGCTTTTCCATAAGTCTTCCTTTCCTAAGGCGCTATCCACGTGTAGTAGAGATCCTCTGAGACTTTGTCTCTGTCATTTTCCTTTTTCCTCTGCTGTCCTCTCACTTCTTCTACCTTCTTCCTAACCTTCTCCCCATCAAATTCCCCTGAGACTGTTTCTGAGGAAATTCCATGGGAATATCTGACTGTCATTCTTCTTAAGTGTTCACATTGTCCAGAGTTTGACCACTCTGACCAAATTTAAAACAGATTTTGTAGCTGAATCCCTAAGTAGTTGAAGACTTCAGCATAGTTTAATTCTCAGGTCCTCTCGCCTCTCTTTTCTGAAGCTGCCTCTCTTTTCCCCACAGATATTTCTGTTTCCAAAGAGCACCACACCAATGCCCTTGTCTCTTTTTAGTGTTCTAGAGTGACTGGAAGGTGAATCCTTCCTGACAGTGAGTATTCTCGAAATGCTAAAACATTCAGCATCAATTTTACATCTCTCTATGGAAGGTTCTGTGCTCCACAGTAGAAGCAGATTCTGTGAATCACACGGCACTCTATAACCTCCACACCAACTGACTTCATCCCTACAGGGCCTCTATGAAACAAGTACAGTCATTGGATAATTGCTCTCATAGTCTCGGGCAGATTAGGGTAACGTACACATCTGAATGCAAACACCTGAACCCAAAGTCAGCATTCTCAACCACTACCACTCTTCATTGCTTGTTGGCACCACTCCACCTCTAGAAGCCTTGGCATTGCCAGTCTCCAGCTTGGAGTAAATAGATTCTCACTGCAGTCTTATCTTCTTGTCCCTCGACCTCCCAAATGCTCTCATCATCCCACTGGTTTGCTAAAAATAAACCTTGATATCTTTGTGTATTAGAATTAGATTCTTCAGAATAACAAAGCTGATAGACTAAATGTAGAGTAAAGCGAGATGTATTAGATTGCCTTACACAATACAGTCTCGGTAGTTCAACCAGGGCTGACACACAAGAGAGGCTGAGAACAGTTGATGCTCAGTCTATCAGACTGAGCACATTTAGGTTGTCTCTGTCACTGAAAGTCTAGAGAATTACTGACTTTTTTTCTGGGGAGATGAAACACGGAATCTACTCACCTCAGATAGGGGACCCATGAAAGATGCCACCAAAATCCAATTTAGTGAATGAATGAATGAATGAATGAATGAATAGGTTGTATTGGTTTCCTTACAGGGCTGGGGGTGAGAGGTCACTTTCAGAAGCAAAATGACTCAAAGACGGCTGCACCACCAAAGCTTACCCCAGTATGAATTACAGCTCATAAAAGTTAGGAATTTGAAGCACACTGCACACCCTTCAGGCAGCTCAACAGGATGCAAAGTGTCCTTCCAGGGTGGTTCAATTGGTCTGAGCCTCTTCCAGGCAGCTTAGCTAGTCTTTGTCTCTCCATCTTCCAGGCAGCTGGACTTGTCTAAGAATCTCCACTGGGCAGTCTTCACTATGAATACCCTCAGTAATGGAGGGGCCTAGCGAATCTGATCAGGTTCAGGAACATCCTGAAGGTATTAGGGCTGTTTACTTCCTGTCTATTTCAGCTCCCCTTAGAACATCCTGTTATTTCACCTCCCTGTGTAATCCTCTCCTAAGACATTTCCTTTCAAGATGGACATGTTTTAATCTCAGAGGAAATTGTTACACAAGACTGGCCTATAGCCCACAGTGGAAATCCAAAGCAGCTGGGTTCTGATATTAGCAAAGAAATGCACCAGCTGCTGCAGAGAATAAACGTGCTAGCAAGAGTGGAGGGATCGGGTAAGACACAAAACTCTCTTCTTTTAGTACTTTTATCTGGGCTGCCACTGGAAGCTAGTGTCCACAGTAGGGTCAATAGTCCCACTTCAATTAACTTGTTGAAGAGATTGCCTTGCAAGGTGCCTGGCACCCTTCTGGGTGATTCCTGTTCCAGTCAACATCCAAGATTAACCATGACATTTTGTAATAGAAATTTTAAGGGAGTAACAACTGTATCACAACAAAATTGGCAGTATGGTGGTAGCTATTTTTTTAATTTGTATTTATTCTCATTTATGAATTACAATATTAAGGATTAAACCCAGGGCCTGAGCATGCTAAGGGCATGTATGCCCAGCAGTGACTTTACATTTTTACCATACATTTATTGGACAAAATAATGTTTCTTTATGAAATTTTTATGCATCTTATGTCATTTCCATTGATTGTGCTTGTCCCCCATCATTCTCAGCTGGCCAACTGTGTTTTCCAAGCCTAATTTCCTTAGTAAAGTAAATCTATGAATAATGCAACAATAATTAATTAAGAATTAATTAAGAAATAATTAATTAAGAAATAATTTAGAAATGGAAGCTATCAGCTGGTATGTGGCTAAGACTGTTTACATGTGCAAGTGTTCAAGTGCAGATATGAGCTTGGCAGTTTCAAAGCAGAGAAGGAATTCATAGGTGCTGATGAGAACTGACCAGAGAAGAGAGGGGAAAGAAGTTCGTTTGGAGGAAAAGACAAAAATGAGACTTCTATGCAGTTCTGTGTGTCAAGTAAGAAATGTTAGAAAATCAGTGAAGGTCAGTGAATAGAGAGATAAATGGTCTGTTTGAATCTAAAAAGCGCAGGAAGGCCTCCATATAGAAGATGGATATCAGAAAGACGAGAGAAGAGAAGTAGGGAATTCAGTTAGGAGGCTATTACAGTTGTCCTAGAACAGAAAAGAACAAGGCCAGTTGGAGGAACAATCAAATTCATAATTTTATAATTTACACTCTGCATAGAGCTTACAGGATACACTGTCAGATACGACATAATGAGATAGGGAATCAAAGGAAAAAAAAAACAAAAACAAAAACAAAAAACCTTAAACCCTGGAACTGGAATCAGGTGGATGTTGGGGCCTTGACTGAAGGGACTGCAGTGAATTCTTACACAGGTCATTGTTTTAAAATGAAAAGTAGACATCCTCGTAGAGAAAGCTAATGAATACATGATGAAAACCATGCTGCTGATCAATGAGCTTTCTCCCAGCATGAACAGCGGACAAAATACGCTGGCGATGATCTCACAAATAGCCCAGCTATTAGATAGCAGTGTGGGAGGTCGGGCTTTCTTCAGGTGAACTTGGTTAAAAACAACAGCAACTGGCTGCACTCTTCCCATAAAATACTGTTTAACAAATTCAAATGTAAACATTTAAAATTGTGTCTCACATTCATCATTACTTCTGAGAACATTGACTCAGTGTGGCTGTAGTAAATGTCAAACTCTTTTGACAATGGCTTTTGTTAAGAAATACAGTTTAAATGAGCCAGCAACCTCCAAGGGAGCAGACCTGAGCCAGTGACCTCCACTGGAGCAGACCTGAGCCAGCGACCTCTGTGGGACCAGAGCCAAGCCAATGACCTCTGTGGGAGCAGGCCTGAATGACATCCAATATTGCAGAGCAACCTCTGGGAGCACCGAGCAACCTTCAGGAACACCGGAAGACTCCTGGGGTGCCTGAAACTGTGGCCCCAACTCCACCATGAGGAGCAATCATCTGAGCCTTGGATCCACTGGCATCTGGAAGATTGATCACCAGAGGCATGGCCCCAGATACGCCAATCAGAAAAAGATGGGCAGGCAAGGCAAGAACACACTCAACACCACAAAGAAGAACACACTACCAAAAACTAGTGACTTTACAACAGCAAAATTGAACACCCCAGTACAGATGAAGCAGAAAAAAATAACTTTAGGAGAATGTTTGATGTCCTTAAAGAGGACATCAAAAATTCTCTCAAAGAAAAAGAAGAAAGGACAAACAAAATAATTGGGAAAAATCAAGAAAAAGCAATCAAACAGGTGAAAGAAACGACTCAAAACTTGAAAACCGAAATAGAGACAATAAAGAAAACACAAACCAAGGGAAGTCTAGAAATGGAAAATATGGGAAAATGATCAAATGCAAGCATAAAGCAGCAGAATACAAGAGATGGAAGAGAGAATCTCAAGCGTTGAAGATATGATAAAGGAAATAGACTCATCAGTCAAAGAAAACATTAAATCTAATGAAAGCTTAACACAAAGTGCCCAGGAAATATGGGACATCATGAAAAGATCAAATCTAAGAATAATAGTGATAGAAGAAGAAGAAGCCCAACTCAAAAGCTCAAAAAATATATTGAACAAAATCATAGAAGAAAACTTTCCCAACCTAAAAAAAAGGATGTGCATATGAAGATATAAGAAGCTTAAAGAACACCAAACAGACTGTACCAAAAAAATTTCTCTTGTCACATATTAATTAAAACACTAAATGTACTGGATAAAGAAGAATATTAAGAGCTGCAAAGGAAAAATGTCAAGGAACATATAAAGGCAGACCTATCAGAATTACACCTGGCTTCTCAATGGAAACATTAAAAGCCAGAAAGTCCTGGTCAAGCATTATGCAGACATTAAGAGAACATGGATGCCAGCCCAGACTACTATACCCAGCAAAACTTTCAATTACCATAGATGGAGAAAACAAAATTCCAGGACAAAACTAGATTTAACAAGCAAATACCTAGCCACAAACCTAGCCCTACACAAAGTACTAGAAGGAAAACTCCAACCCAGAAAGCTGCATCCACAAACACACAGACAATAGATGATCTCACAGCAGCAAAACACAAAGAAAGGAAAAAAACACACAATAACATCACCAACAGCAAAAACTAAAATAACAGGAACTATCAATCTCTGGTCATTAATATTCCTTAGTATAAATGGATTCAACTCACCTATAAAAAGACACAGGCTAACAGACTCGATTGAGAACAGAATCCATCATTTTGCTGAGTACAAGGAACATACCTCAACCTCAAAGACAGACATCACCTCAGAGTAAAGAACTGGGAAAAAAATTTCCAGTCAAATGTACCTAAGAAACAAGTTGGCATAGCTGTCCTAATATCTAATGAAATAGACTTCAAAGTAAAATCAATCAAAAGAAGCAAAGAAGGATATTTCATATTTGTCACAGGAAAAATCCATCAAGAGGAAATCTTAATACTGAACATCTATGTCCCAAATACAAGGTAGCCCTCATATGTAAAGAAACACTTCTAAAGCTTAAATGACACATTAAACCACACACACTAATAGTGGGAGACTTCAACACCCCACTCTCACCACTAGACAGGTCTGACAAACAGAAATTTAACAGAGAAATAAATGAACTAACTTATGTGATGGCTCAAATGGACTGAACAAACATCTATAGAACATTCCATCCAAATATAAAAGAATATACCTTTTTCTCAGCACTTTATGTAACCTTCTCAAAAATTGACCACATACTAGGTAACAAAGCAAACCTTAACAGACACAAAAAAATTGGAATAACCCCATGTATCTTATCGGATCACCACAACATAAAATCAGAATTCAGCAGTTATCATAATTTCAGAAAGTCCACAAACACAAGGAAATTAAACAATGCTAACCTGAGTCACCAATGAGTCAAGGAAGAAATAAGAAAGAAATTAAAGACTTCTTAAAATTCAATGAAAATGATCACACAACATACCCAAATTTATGGGACACAATGAAAGCAGTGGTAAGAGGAAAGTTTATAGCTCTAAATGCCAACATAAATAAGCTGGGAAAATCCTACATTAGTGATTTAACAGAACACCTGAAAACTCCAGAATAAAAAGAAGCAAACTCACTCAGGAGTACTAGATGGCTGGAAATAATTAAATTGAGAGCTGAAATCAACAAAAGAGAAACAAGGAATGCAATACAAAAAATCAATGAGATAAAGGGTTAGTTTTTGGTGAAAATCATCAAAATAAACAAGTCTTTATCCAAACTAACCAAAAGGCAGAGAATGTTCAAATTAACAAAATCAGGAACAATAAAGGGGACATAACAACAGATAAAGAGGAAATCTAGAGAATTATCAGGTCATACAGCAAAAACCTGTTCTTCAAAAAATTGGAAAACTTAAAGGAAATGGACAATTCTCTTGATAAATATCACTTACCAAAATTAAATCAAGACCAGATAAGTACCGTTCCATATGGAAAAGCAAAAAAGAAAAAAGAAACCATGATAACCAAAACAATCATGTACAAAAAGGGAACTTCTGAAGGTATCACAATTTCTGACTTCAAACTCTTCTACAGAGCTACAGTAGTGAAAATAGCCTGGTATTGGCAGAAAAACAGACAGGAGGATCAATGGAATCAAATCGAAGACCCAGATATCAATCCACACACCTGCGAAAACCTGATTTTTAACAAAGAAGCAAATTATATAAAATGGAAAAAAGGAAGCATATTCAATAAATGGTGCTGGCATAATAGGACATCAACATGTAGAACAATTAAAATGGATTTATATAGTCTCCATGCACAAAACTCAAGTCCAAATGGATCAAAACCCTCAACATAAAGCCACCCACACTGAACCTTATACAAGAGAAAGTGGGAAATACACTTGAATGCTTTGGCACAGGAGACCACTTCCTAAATATAACCCCAGCAGCACAGACACTGAGAGCAGTAATTACTAAATGGGACGTCCTGAAACTGAGAAGCTTCTGTAAAGTAAAGGACATGGTCAACAAGACAAAGAGGCAGCCTACCAAATGGAAAAAGATCTTCACAAACCCCATATGGGACAGAGGTCTGATCTCCAAAATATACAAAGAACTCAAGAAACTGATCATCAAAAGGAGAAATAATCTAATAAAAATGAGGTACACATATAAACAGAAAGCCCTCAACATATGAATCTAAAATGGCTGAAAGACGCTTAAGGAAATGTTCAACATTCTTGGCCATCAGAGAAATGCAAATAAAAACAACTCTGAGATCCCATCTTACACCTGTCAGAATGGCCAAGATCAAAAACACTGGTGACAGCTTATGCTGGAGAGGATGTGGGATAAGGGGAACACTCCTGCATTGCTCATGGGAGTGCAAGCTGGTACAGTCACTTTGGAAATCAGTATGGATATGTCTCAGAAAATGAGGAAACAACCTACCTCAAGACCCAGCAATACCACTTTTGGGTATGTACCCAAAAGATGCTCAATCATAATACAAGGACATGTGCTCAATTATGTTCATAGGAGCATTATTTGTAATAGCCAGAATCTGGAAACAATTTAAATGTCCCTCAATGGAAGAATGAATAAAGAAAATGTGTCACACTTACACAATGGAGTACTACACAGAGGATAAAAATAATGACATCTTGAAATTTGTGGGCAAGTGGATGGATCCAGAAAACATCATATTGAGTGAAGTAACCCAGATCCAGAAAGACAAATATAGTATGTACTCACTCATAAGTGGCTTTTAGATGTAAAGAAAAACCAGCCTACAATCCCAGAGAACCTAGACAACAAAGAAGACTCTAAGAGAGACATACATAGATCTAATTGTCATGGGAAGTAGAAAAAGACAAGATCTCCTGAGTAAATTGGGAGCATGGCGATCATGAGAGAGGGTAGAAGGGAAGAGGGGGAGGGATGGAGGAGAGCAAAGGAAAACAAATAGCTCAATAAAAACAAAATAAAAAATTTAAAAAGAAATAGACATTATATCACAATCCAGTTACATATGTAAATTCATATTAATCACAGAAGAAATGTCATCAAACAGCATGAGCAGTGAATTCTATCTTCCTCCCTACAGTACTGGGCAGTCCCACCAAACCAAATGCTTCCCTAAGGGTCATAGATCTCCATCTGGAAAACCCTCCTAGGTGCATCTTAATTGCTTACTACTGACTAGTAAGAAATTCTGCTCAAGAAACCTAAAAAGGACACATTTGTCATCTCTAATTTTTGAAGGACTACCACATTTAAATCATAATACAAATTTAACATATTTTTTAAATGGCATATAAGATCACAGGTCCATTTTAACACTTAGAATCGTTGCATATGTATATACATGTATTTAGCCAGGCCTCCTTATGTATAGGTGCTGCACCCATGGCTTCAACCAACTTTGGATTAAAAAATATACAGAAAAATTCATTTGTACTAGACGTACACAGGCTGGTTTTTCTTGTCATTATTCCCCCAGTAGTTCAGTCTCACAACTATTTACATAAGATGAGGTATCATAGGTAATCCAGGGATAGTTTAAAGTAAAGAAACACTTCACTGTCGTATTTAAATAAGCAACATCAGCACCTGAGAATGGTGTCAGGAACCAGCACCTTGTGGATACTAAGAGATGAGTGTAATGATTTAACAGTGGGAGGCACCTTGGTGGAGTGAAGCCAAGGGGACTCACAAAGTCACACTGTGCAGCAGAGCTCACATGAGAGGTTTATTGGGGTATAGGGGTGCAGAGGCAGTCTCTGAGCAGGGGCTGAAGGAATGGGAAAGGGTGGGGAGAGAGGGCACTTGCTTTTTCTGAGGTTGGCCATTTTCATTTTATTTTATCATTTCATGTCATTGCTGTTATTGTTAATAAAGTCCACCTGCAAGCAATCCAGCATGCTAGTACTCATCCTAGAAAACAGAGAACGATGTCAGGTTATGACCAAGATTGGATTAAGTTGCGCTAAATTTGAGTTTGAGCAATTCACAAAAATAGAAGGCCATTTGTCAAAAGATTATTACGTAGATCTTAGAAGTATACCACAGGTCAAAGGACACACATTGTTTGCGTTTAACTTCCGTCTACTCCCCATTCCCGCGTGCCTCTCAGCCTCTCTGCACAAACGCAGCAGCACACTTCCACAGATGATCCCACCACAATTAGAAACACCACCAGGAGCCAGCTACGCAGGGAGCTCTTTGTTTGCTTATCTAAGAAATCCTGAGATTTTTATTTTAAAACAAATGTTTGAAAGTGGAGCGACGGCATCCGTGCGTAGGAGAGTCTCCCCTTCCCCAAAATACAACAATGTAAAATTCCAAAATATGTTTTCAGCAGGAGCTTCTTCCCTCAGGTCTTGGCAACAAATGAATGAGAATATTAATGAGGTAAGATTCGGGCCAGGTCGGGAGTGAATGCGGATTTGGATCCCCATCATGAGCTATGTAAGGAGTTGTTTCGTAATATTACATGGCACCCTAGGTGGATTATCTTGGGAAGTTACTGTTACTCTGGTTATTTGTTCCTCCGTCTTGATCTCTTAAGTTGAAATGAGAATAGATCTACAATTGGGTTTGTAGCAAGGAACCGATAAGACACCCAGGTAGAACACAGGCACTGAGCAGTAAGACTTAATGCTACCTGTGCAGTCACATATTGGAATGGTCCGTGAAAACAATAACCAGAATAAAGGGAACCTCATCTGAAGAATTATGTTTATCAGACTGGCACGTCTGTACAGCATTTTTGATGGATGATTAATGTGCGTCTTAATTAGAGCTTCTTTGCAGCAGTGAAATGGGGTGACACAAAAGCAAGTTGGGGGAGGAAAGGGTTTATTTGGCTTATACCCCCAGATCATAGTCCATCATTGGAGGAAGTCGGAACAGTTGAAGCAGGGCTAGAACTTGGGAGTAGGATCTGATGCAAAGGCCATGGAGGGAAGCCACTTGCTGCTCTATTCCCCATAGCTTCGCCATCCTGCTTGCTTACAGAACCCAGGACCACCAGTCCAGAGATGGCACCACCCCCATTTGTTGGGCCATTTCCCATCAATAACTAATAAAGAAAATGCCTGACAGCCAGATCTTATGGAGACATCCCTCCTTTCAAATAACTATAAATAGTTATGTATCAAGTTGACAGAAGACTAGCTAGCAGAGTGTGAATGGTGCCATCCTGGGCATCGGTCCTGAGTTGTATAGGAAAGCAAGCTGAGCATGTCAGTAAGTGGTGTTCTTTCTTTCTATCTTTCTTTCTTTCTTTCTTTCTTTCTTTCTTTCTTTCTTTCTTTCTTTCGTAGGTATACAATATTCTTTCTACATGTATGCATGCAGGCCAGAAGAGGGCACCAGACCCCATTACAGATGGTTGTGAGCCACCATGTGGTGCTGTTAACCACTGAGCCATTGCTCCAGCCCCAAAGAGATGGAATTGCCTTTATTTTCTTTTTGTATTTTTATTTATTTATTTAATTTTTTTTTGAGACAGGGTTTCTCTATGGCTTTGGAGCCTGTCCTTGTAGACCAAGCTGCCCTTGAACTCACAGAGATCCATCTGCCTCTTCCTCCCAAGTGCTGGGATTAAAGGTGTGCGCCACCACCGCCCGGCTAGTAAGTGGTGTTCTTCTGTGGTGTTTTCTTCAAGTTTCTGCCATTGGGCTCAGGCCTTGGCTTCCATTAATGGTGACATGACTAATAAAAACCCAGAGACAGATATTGGGGTTCACCTGAAGGTCAGCAAAGGAAAACAGCCAGCCACTGGCTCTTACTTCTACCTCAGTTCAAAATAGCAGTCCTGCCTCCAGGAATCCTCAGAATGAGACTGTGTCTGAGAGCTGTCTCCTCTCCTTCCGTCTTATATTCCTTTAGGACTGGGATTAAAGGCATGTACCACCACCACCCAGTTTCTATGACAAACTAGTGTGGTTATTGGGATTAAAGGTGTGTGTCACCAGTGTCTGGTCTGCAAGCCTGGCCAGGGTGGCTGATTTATTTTCTGATCTTCAGGCAAGCTTCATGTATTAAAATACAAACAAAATATCACTACAGACCATGGTTGGATCATTTAATCCAAATCAACCCTTTCCTCCCGAAGATGCTTCAGTCGTGGTTTAAGAACAGCGGCAAAAAAAAAAAGCAGGCAAATGACAGTAGCTTATGGGTGTTTCTAGATGTGAGTGGTGATCGCTCCACAGAATCTCTATTATTAAAGTTTCTCCATGTATTACAAAATGAAGTTCTAGGAATCAGGAAATCAGTGAGAATAGAAGACGCCGTGTTCATAGTCACGCCTCTCAAACAATCCCCGACGCTTTTGAGCACGAAGCACATAGACTGGCTGGATCCTACCATAGTTTCCAGTGTTTTGTCTTCCTTTTTTCCCCTCTACAGGGGATGTGCTGACATTCCTAGACTCTCATGTGGAATGCAATGTGGGCTGGCTGGAACCACTTCTGGAAAGAGTGTATTTAAATAAGAAGAAAGTGGCCTGCCCAGTAATTGAAGTCATCAATGACAAGGACATGAGGTAACGCTGCCACATCCTGACACTGGAAAGCAGCAGAGACTGCTAGTCTTCACCCGTGCTGTGATAAAACCTGAAAAGCATGGCCTACTTACCAAACGGGGGAAATTCATGAGACATATCTTGGGATCAGAACTTACCAGCTCAGTACTCTTTTTGGCTAGCACATCAACTTTCATCTATTAATAAATCCAACTTCTCATTATTAACTTCATCCCCTTTGGTTATCAGTTGAACACCAAAGTATTTCTTTTTCTCCGGTTTCTAGTCGGACCCTTTATGGGAACTTTGCGTATTTCATTTCTTGACCTAAAATGGCCATTATCGACCAAAAGATGAGTGTAAGTTGAAAGCAAGCAATCAAACCGGCTAACCAGCAGTGCAAAAGCATATCCATAAGCTCCCCTGAGCGGATATTAGGAGGTGATGGTGCAGAATCATGTGTGTGAGCATTCGTCCCACACCCGAACCAGTCATGAGGCTGTGTTCGTGAACTCTATAGAGACACAGATAACCTTAGCATTCTCAACTTCCTTTGTTTTGCTTGTCTTGCATTAGTTACATGACAGTGGACAACTTCCAAAGAGGTGTCTTCACGTGGCCCATGAACTTTGGCTGGAGAACAATTCCTCCAGATGTGGTTGCAAAAAGCGGGATTAAAGAAACTGACGTGATAAGGTAAGTGTGAAAGCTGAAGACTAGACAGTAGTCCAAGGTCTTTCTAGAAAGACAGTAAATAAGATTAACAAAAAAAAATACAAGTTATACTCTATCATTCTGAAAACCAGTAGGAATTGCAGGTATCAACTAGACATGATGGTATAATTTCAGTACTTAAGAGGCGGAAGCGGGAGGGGAACACATTTAAGGGTAGCCTCAGCTACAGTTATACCCATGTGTCAAAAAATTATACTTCTATTCGAGACCTTATCAAAGCAAACAAAGTTTCCTGAGAAGTTAGGTCATTACTCCTTACCCCAAAATTCAATTTGAAATGCACGTGATTTAGCACTGCCGCGGGAATCCACGATAACCCTGGGGTTTGTGTCAGAACATAATTGACAAGTAAGAATCCTAGCCCCGCTCACTTCTTCTCAGATTCTCATCAAGTTCAGCCCCTGTGAACCAGAAACTTTTCACTAAAGCCAAGCTGCAGGCTCCATTCCAATACCTCCCCAAACCTATCCGAAAACAACTCCAGACTCCCACGCAGACACAGAGGACCCACCCTAGAAGTCAAGTAGCCCTGGGACTGAAGTGTAACACCATCTTTCCTTTTTGTAGGTGCCCAGTCATGGCAGGTGGATTATTTTCCATTGATAAAAGTTACTTTTATGAACTTGGAACTTATGACCCTGGTCTTGATGTTTGGGGAGGAGAAAATATGGAGCTGTCCTTCAAGGTATTCGCTACTGTTTCTTTCTTCCCTCCATCCCTCCCTCCCTCCGTCCCTCACTCTCTCCTCTCTTTCTTTCTTTCTTTCTTTCTTTCTTTCTTTCTTTCTTTCTTTCTT